>JAYMTF010000486.1:0-35234 GCA_036897485.1 Pelargonium nanum | reverse complement strand
CATGACAAGAACTCACCGTCCTGATGAGAAAGCCCGTTTTTTCCTTAGAAGAATCTAAGATTATTCAACAAGAGAAACTTGAACCACCGCCGATCGAAAAATACCGACGGTGGTTCAAAGAAAATTTGTAGAAGAAGAACTAGAGAAGAAGGTTAGAAAGAAAAAAAGTAACGTATTACGTGATTTAATATATAACTATTGATGAACTCGCATCAATCGTTACTTTTAAACAACTTAAACACAAGATGTTAAAATATAAAAATCTAGTGATATTAGAAAATCGAAGTTATTTTTTAACATCTTTATCGTCCATTATTTGAACTCATTGCTGAACAAAGATTGAAGCACCAAGTAAATATCATGATCAACATGTTTATCAACTCTTAATTTTCTTTATATCCCTAACAGATTCTTACTTGTGAAGATCACAATATCTAAATTTGACCAACATAAAATGTAGCCAATGGTGTAACTTGGAATTGATGCCAACATTACTTTGGATCAAACTCTACATAACTATTGGGTTTGGAATTAAAGGCCCAATAACATGAAAATGGGCCACACAGTACATGGTGATGTGTTTGGTCCTTGGTTAGTGTAGACATTTTTCTCTAAGGTTTTGCATTTATGTTCTATATTTTTCAAGTCTCCCACTCTTCCAATCAATATCCCAAAAGTTATATCATCCAATCATAGCTAACCATCCTTAAAAATCTCATTAGAAAAAATAACAAATGTAACAAATACAACTCAATCAAAGTGCGACATGTCCATAGTTAACATTTATATCATGTTGTTGCACAGAAATTAGATTAGTTTAACTATTACAGTCCGAGGTGGCGAGGTCCTCTGATGGTTCATCAACACAAATAGTTTCAAAGAGGATGTTACCTTTCATGCACCTATGACAATCAACTCAAATGATAAAAAAATGCATGTTCTTCGTAGAAAAGAATAAACAAATAAAATAAAAAAGAATATTTAAAAGCTACAATACAATTTATTCGAAAATCGTCCATTTCAATCTCGTTTAAGAGTTCCTACCTAGACATCGCTCGGCCTAAACATATATATCAATTCTAAACAAAATTTAGTTCTAGATCAATCTCAACAAAACTCTTGCTCAAATAATCACCATCTTCATCCATTTTTACAAATTCAAGAGAAAAATTAAAAAAAAAAATGGTATAATCAACGGTACAAAAAGCATGAAAGAAGTGACAAGTGACAACTCACTATAGCCCAACTCAACACCATCGCTAAAAAGAAATCGAAAACACAGTACGAGAAAATGATATTGTCGGCACTCCCCCGTGAGCCCCACGCTCCCCTTTCCAGCGCGTGGGTCGCTCCAATCAAGAATAAACGGTGGAGAAGAGAGGGGGTGGGGCCCAGGAGGAGGAGGAGAGGGAAATCAAATACAGGCCACTCGGACCAGCTCATGGGAGCGAAAGCGAATCAGGAAGCGTAAGCGAATCGGAATCTCCGCGGGAAGCGCGCCACGTGGCGTTGACGCGTCACCATCGGACGCTTCGAAGCGAGGAACAAAATATCTGTGCTGCTGCGAGCGCCGAGGAAACAGCAACACCATGGACCATGGTATTGCGATTTGATTTCGACCACACAATATTTGAAGCTGTTTGCTCCCTCAGGATCCGACACTTGGCACTACCGGACACCACTGCTTTCTCAACCCACACCTCCCTACAACTAGCTTTGGGTTTTCTTCTTTGTCCAATTTACTCTTTTGCCCTTAGCCAATTCTACTATATATATATCTAAGCATCCAACACCAATTTTATGGATAATGGTTTTGTTTCTTTCACCCACTAATCTTAATTAACTTGAAAATTTTGTTGTAATAGTGTAACACGGCACAACATGAATACGATGCGAAATTAGAGTGTTGAGACCGGTACATTTTTGTAATTGTGCCGTGTTTATTTTGAGTCTACAAAATGCCACTTAAAAATAACGAGTCTAATATGTTGGGTTGAGCAAGGAAGCGATGTGATGAATTAGATTAGAGTGACACTGGCGCTCAGCCTAAAATTTGTTGAAAGTAATTTAGTGTGAGTCAGTGCTTCGCTCATTTTTGTACACGCTACATGGCGATAGAAGTTATATTTTATAGGTACTTGTAATTTACTAGTGACTTGTAAAAGTGAATGAGAACTTACGATTAAAAAATAGGAACGGTCATGACTCCTTTTTTGTAGGTACATTAGGGAGTGTCTAGAGAGACGACTTGTGTTTGAGGCAAAATGTATTTGATTGTTTTGGAGTTTGTTTTGCTATTTTCAGTCTTAAGTATATCATAAATAATGTTTTATTATTAGATGTGGAGTATGTCATATTTTCGTGTTTTACAAGAAAAAAAATTTTGATTGTCTTCGAGCATAGTGGATCATAAGCACCTATCATTTGACTCGTTCCTTCAGTTTATATTAGAGTTTCGATATATGTGTACTTAACTAGTAATACTTTTAAACTCGTAAGATTTGAACTCACGGTTTTTATTATAGAAAATGAAATGTTTGAAACATTCCCTACAAAATTTTGAAGTTTATATACTAGGGACTACTCTAATTAAACAAGATATTACACTAATCTATATTAGTTCTTTTGTGTTTTGAATCTTATGATCACCTTCAGCATAATGGATAGTTCAAAAACAAAAAACTAACAAGAGTGGCATTTTCGTAATACAGAGGAAAAGCAGGGCTGTTTTCTATAACCAATACAACTTGCCCCTCCCCTTCTTCATCTAAATTCTTATGTCTCCCAGAAAATAGAGAGAGAAACCAAACCGAACGCAGAGAGAATTTCCGAGAAAGTGAAAGAAAAAGAAAAGAAAACGCAAGAAACTGAAAGAAAATTCAGAGACCGAAAACGAACCTCGCAATTTCCAGCAGTATCAGCAGCGCCGATGAAGATCTGTGAGCTCTGCAAGTCTCCGGCGCAGACCTACTGCGAATCGGACCAAGCGATCCTCTGCTGGACCTGCGACGCCAAGGTCCACGGCGCCAACTTCCTCGTCGCTCGTCACTCGAGAAGCCTCCTCTGCAACGAGTGCAAGTCGCCGACGCCGTGGCAAGCCTCCGGCGCCAAGCTCGGCCGCACTGTCTCCGTCTGCGAGCGGTGCGCCGGCGGAGTGAGCGACAGATGCGAGAGCGAGAGCGAGAACGATGAAGATCTCGACTCCGACGAAGAGGACGACGCCGATGAGTACGACGAGTTCGAAGACGAGGAGGAAGAGGATCGGGAAGACGAAGACGACGAGGAAGGCGAGAATCAGGTGGTGCCGTGGTCTTCCACGCCACCGCCTCCGGCCGCGAGCTCCTCCAGTAGCGACGACGAGTTTTCAGAGACAGTGACGGTAGTTTCGAGGAAGCGAATGCGAGAAAATTCTCCAGATCTTCACTCTCCGGTACGAACAATTTTGAATCTCTCCTCTGTTTCAGTGCTTTTGTGTTCATATCTTCAAGCACTGAACAATTTTGAAACTCTCAGTTTCAATTTTGTGTGTTTAAATCTTCAAGCACTGAGCAATTTTGAATCTCTGTTTGTTTTTTTGCTTTCAAATCTTCAAGCACTGAACAATTTTCAATCTCCGAATTTCAGGACGATCGTTGCTGTTCGTCGTTAACTAACAACCGTTCAAAATTGACGGCGATGGACGGAGAAGCAACCGACTCCGTGAGGTCGTTGAAAAGCCGGAGAGCCGACTCGGTGAGGACGGTGATATCACGATAATTGGCGTGGAGAGTTTGTGGCCGTTGGATGGGTTTGGGGTTGTTTGTGGCCGTGGGATCTTGTTGATGTGTTTTAAATTAATTAATTAATTAACAAACTTAGGTGTGTTATTATTGATTGATTTAGATGAAGATTAGGTGGAGATTAGAGTTTAGATCTGCGTTTGATCAGAGAACAGTTTGATCTTTGTAAAATCCTATGTTTTTTGTGTCTCGATTTAAGAGGACATAGTAGCTTTTTATCCATATTTTCATTTTTAAAAGTTGTTTCATTTTTTAATAGTAATGTTTTGATACGAGGCCCGGCGCGAACGTAACACAAATCAAATTTGTTTAGACTCACTAATTTTGTATTGCGACGTGTTTTTAGTATTGTAACTTGCAAAACCACTTGAATGCACATAACACAAACCAAGTTTGTTTAGACTCACACATGTTTTTAGTGTTGTAACATGCTCGACAACCAGTATGCACATAAATATGCGTACATGTAATTTTGTCTGTTAGGTAACACGACCATGTTATATGATTAAATTTTTCATATTTAATCATTTCAGGTTGTTTCGTGTTAAATGTGTTGATTTTGTCAAGTCAAGTGTGCTAAAATATGTCATATATGCGAATCGTGACTACTTGTCTTATTTCACTTTTATTTATTTAATTGTGTTTTTGTTGGTTCATACAACACATAATCAATATTTATTATAATACGAATACAAAATGCACATTGTCAAGTCTACTTAAAGTTTAGTTAAGAGTAGCTTATTTTACTAATGCTCTTAAGAATCAATGTCAGTGTATATTAAAGCAAACAATTAATATTCAAATGTTATAGACAAAATACGAGAATTTCATATTACGTTATCGATGGTAAGATAATAATAGAAAATCTTGAAAGTGCTTAGGTGAATTTAGCGTTTTGTGCGCTAACTTCTTGATGTGCAGTTGAATGATATTTTTGTAACTCATTTCACTTAAATTTTATAATAAGCGCATCATATTACTAAAAAGAACGAAGAAAAAAGAAATTATGCCATAATTTTCTAAATCGAAATCTTTCTATATTGCCTAATTTTAGATCGAACTTTAACAAAAGTTTGCAATTATACACGTAAGTTTTCAAAATTTATGCGACTATCACTTCAACTTATTTAAACACAATCGTAACGAATTTGAAGATATTTGTGGGTTTACATAAAACATAATTTTGTCCATGAAATGTCGTCACCATTGATAGAGCATCGATTGTCAGAGAAATGTGATGGACAAATTTGAGGCACGTAACTAAATGTCACCATCTTTGTAGTACCAATAAAGAGAAGAAAGTAGCAAGCAAGCACAAGTGTAGCTCTAGACTCACCATCTGCAAAAAAGGAAAAGAAAATAAATTGTGTGTTTGTGAAATGTGATGTGTGGTTGCTCTTGAAAACTTGAAAATATATGCAAATCTTGAGCCATATGGTTGGTGTCAATGTGTCACATATATATCAAAAGCCAATAAGAACTAGCCCACCTTCAACCACCACTTTTTTTTGTTTCCAAAAATAAAAAAGCTTCCTTGTGTGTGTCAAGAATGTGTGGTTGGTTGGATGGTTCAATATTATTGACTCCAACCACTTCATTTTCTTTTGATTTTGTTTGTTATTAGGAGAAAGATGGGTGAAAGAGAGACTATTTGAGAAAATGCACATGCAGTGGAAATTAAAATTGCGTCGTTCTACGGAAATCAGGTTGCTGGTTTTCTCTAGTCGAACGATTTTTTGAGTGTATTTATACAAATGATGTAAAGAAAAATGTTGTTTTTCGATGATCAAAACAAATAAGAAAGAGAGAGAGAGTTGAGGTAGCGGAGGTGGGTGTGAGCCCTTCGGTGGGGCCCACCTTACCTTTGCTCAGAGATCATCACGCTAGCTCTTAACGAAGGTCCTTATTAGGACATAAGGGAACCGCTTGGCCTGATTATTTCAACAAGCATATTTTGTGAAATTTGAATGAAAGTGAGTTAAAAATTTGACTAACACGAAAAAAAATAAAGAGTGGATTATCTTAATGTATATTGCATGGAAAGAATGTGAAGTTTAATTACTTTATGTACATAGAGTTGACAATTTATGTGTGTACAATATTTATGTTGCGTAGAACGTTGACTGTGTGTTATATGAGTCAAGATGAACATGACACATTCATAAATATTGTGTTGAAACATTGAACATGACAAGCTTATTTGATTTAACTACCTGAGTTAAGTTGACACGACATGACGGAAAACGATTACATATCACACTTTAAACATATATAATTGTGTATAAAAAAAACATATAAGCAGTAATATTATCTAGAGTTTGTTTTGATTAATTTACTAGTACAATCTTTAAGTATGCATATTGGTCGTGATTATTAAGCATGTTAAGTACTCTAACACAAATACGGTCTAATTACAAAATTAATGACTCCATTGGCTCTCTATCTTATCTATAGTATAATAAATATTTTATTAGTTTTTTAAATTATTATATTCCATTCTTGGTCCAAAATACACATGAATTGATTAAATTATTTGGCATGCACATGTTAGACTAATTATGTTTTGTTAATTGGTTGGTTGAAAATTATTTGGGAATATATTATTTACATCGTTTTGGGAGATATTTCCATATTTTATAGTCAATTATATACAAATATCTCATGAGATTATTAATAAAATGTTAAAAACTAACAACTTTGGTGCATCTTTCTTTCAATTATTTAGTGCTCAATTTATGGCCAGCCAATCAACATCAAGTGAATATAATGGTTCTTTATTTGAAAGAGAATTCAACTTTTTTTAATTAGGAAAGCAAACTCTATCACATAACTTGATTAAATATCATTAAATGAAAAATTGGGTGAAAATAAAGTTTAGAGAACCATGAAAATAGATTATCAAAAAAAAAAAAAAAAAGAACCATGAAAATAGGATTTTTTTTTTCAAACATCAAGCAACCAATTTGGTCCATAGTTATTAGGATTCCATTGTTCTGATCACTCATTGATTTTATGTTAAAATAGATTATGTTGTTGTCATCTGACAATTTCTTCGTTAATATATTGATATGGTGTTCAAATTTAATCAAAATAGCATCATTTTGATGGGTACGAATTTTTTTTTAAAAGTTAAAAGGGGCAAAAGCAAGAAAATAGATTCTCTTCCTCTTGATCAAGAAACTATCTCAGCGGTATATATTTATCTTTTAAACCCATCTCATCACTTTTTTTTTTCTTTTTACGCCACGTAATTAAATATAACAAAAAAAACTAATTGATATTTACAACACGAGCTATTTTACATAATTTTTAGTAATGCACAAAATGTACTAACTTAAAATTGATTTAGATACCATTAGTTATGATAATGCAAGGATATTTTGAGAGGTAATCCTTATTGGACAAAGTAGACAAACTAACAACTTTCTTTAATACAATTAGTAGGGTTGTTTAATGGTTGTTAATTAGTTTTATTAGGCAATAAAAAAAGGATTGGCTTGATAGTAGAGGAAAAAAAAAAAAAAAAAGAGGGACAAAGTGGGTGGTGTGTGAAGGTTCATGGCATCATGTGGAGGAGATTTTGTTGAGTGTTTTGAGGAATGAGAATTGTGTGGTGGAGGTAGTTGGAGTGAAATTTTAAAATTTGTTGACAATTTTGGAGATGGTCTTGACTATGTCTCTTCTCTTGTGTTTCATCTTGTGATTCTTCTTTTTAATGATTGTGACAAAAAAACAATTTTTCTCTATACTCTCCTTTTCTATTTGTGGTTTATAATTTGTATATTGTACTCTAATTTGTTTTAAAGATTATATTAAACATCAACTAGTTTGTTGATTGAGCCATTAGTTGATCAAATCGTCATCGAATTTTATTGCTTTTTCCTGAATTTGTCATGATCACGAATGGTTTACAAACTAGATCGGTTCATTGGTCGTACCTTGATTGTATTATATCAATTTTTTGTTTAAATATCTCACAATAAACCATTAAAAAGTAGAGTTAAATCTTTGTGAACCACATGTTATATAAAATGACATTTTTGCCCTTCACTGCATTTTAGCAATTGCTCTACACTTGACAAAAAAGAACAAAACAGTTTAAAGATATCAACTTCAATGATTTTACACAAAGATTGCTTAATAAGCACATTAACAAGTTCTTTTTGTTTTTCAATTAGTCCTAGGAAGAAACACAACAACAAAGCGATTTCCCGAACAATGTCGGGTCTGCAACATCAACAATATTTTTTATGATGAACTCGAGACTTGGCCGGGGGAAGCTTGGCCCTTTCCAGATAATTCAAAGCATCGGGTAGAGTTTTAGGAGAGACTTATTCGCTCACCGCACAGTTGTTCCAATTCGCTTTCCAAGACTTTCGATAAATTTGCTTTCGTTCGCCTATACACCCAAGCTTGAGCATTCCGATCCCAATCAAACCTTGATGGGCCACTGCATAAAACAGGAACGTTTTAGATTCACAATATGATTCTGCAAAATGAACATACAAACTATGGCTTTATAGTTCCCGAATGATGAAACGACAGTAAACATTCATTAGTGCAAACCACACGGCTTTTGAATGGAGGGCCATATTGCATTTGTATCTTATTGAGAGACTGTATCAATGTTTCGCCAGAGCTAGGATGACACAACACTATTGCCTTTTGGGTTTTCATTCCAAACGCTACCTATATCAACTCCTAAAGACTATTCCAAACCGGAATGCCTTTTCACAACTCTAAACTTCCAAATTATAGAGAAGACAACGGGGTTCCTAGAAGTTAGCACACACTTGCATTTTGCTCAAGCCCTACGATTCTTCTATTCTATTTTTTTTTTTATAATATGCCCTACAATTCTATACGATAGTCATGGAAATCTTTAAGAATTGTAACATTTGCTCCCTGATGTTAACATAACATGTTATTGTGTACAAAGTCGGAACTTAAATCAACACAAAACACAAGCCATACCTCACTGGAGAAGACAGCCAGATTTGTCTGTTCGGTGTTTGTTTGTTCAACACATAGGTGCCTAAATCACCCAACTTCAGAGTGAGAACATCATTCTGCCAAATTCCATTCAATTTATGTTAGACCAATCACATCCATCTTCCAAAAAGAATAATCCAATTCTAAATACTAATCCTCTTACCCCATAATCGATGTCAAAGCCATCAATTTGAACGCTATCGCCATATTCCTGTCATGCACCCAAAGAAAAAGGAATTAAAATCACAGCAATTTTGCCCGTCCTTTACACAATTTTCTTAAGCTGTAACACGTGTTTTGGATAGGAAAGTCCTCAATACAACATATCAGGAACCCGAACATGGATATAATTTTCTTAACTAGTGGATATCTATATCTTTTCCGCCAAATACATTCTACATAGGATTGAATATGTCCAATCTAGAATCATCAAAGAAAGTCAGAGTAAAGTATAAGACCCACATTCTGAAGCAAAACTTCAAACAAACTCAAAGTACTACATCAAAAGTTCAACATAACCCGTGAAACAATATTGCACTCCATGAGGTTTCACGAAGAGACGGGCATAAGGCTCATGGCATTAACACAGAAAAGTATACAAATCAGTAAAGGTCTCCAGTTCAAAACAAGATTCACTATTTCATCATCTTCTTGTTTCACCAAACTTTTTTTATGGCTCAGTATGTAGGAAACACAAGTGGAAGTAGCTATTCCTGTTCCTAAACCTTCCTCTACCGTAGATGGGATTCAACTTCGGGTCTCTGCTATAAGAGATTCCGCTACTTGAACCAACAAATACCCTATTATTTCCCCTCCCACTCTTCGGAAAAAGCACCTGTCAGTGCAATTCAAAGTTCACTTTTTTCTTTTACTCTTTCCTCTTTCGTTTTTATTTTCCAATGATTAATCAGTAAACATCGGACTAATGAATGTATATCTTTACAGCTAAAGAGCAAAAAATACCGCACATCCGTGAAAGCTGATGGTACAAATCAAGACAATCAATTTAAGAGTTCACTTGACTGCACTAAACTGAAAATCAACTTAAATCACTATATACCAATTGAGCTAAAGAATTTTGATTTAGACCATGAAAACCAATCAAAATTCAAAATGCTTGAGCTATTAGTCAGATTGAACACTGTATTTCTCAAATTCCATATCCACATTTTCAGAGCTAATTTATATTATACGAAAGGAACACAATGCACATAAACTTTCATATATAAAATGCCAGAGAAACATGGCAACAGCTAAGCAGAACACTCAAATACTGAACATGAACCCGACAAGTTTATGAACACATAACACGAGCACCATTAACTAAATGAGCTGGGTTCCCACAACACGATTAGCACGACACGGCATAACACGTTTCGCTCAAGAATTAAACAACAAAATCAACAAATTTGCAGCAATCATTACCTCAAGTTTCTCTTGCAAGTCATGGATTGTGGAATCAGCTAGCTTATGAAACTCATCTTCCTGCAGAAGAGAACTGGATTCGCATCAATCAATTAGCGAATTCAATCCAAAACAGCAATAAACATCAGATCTCCAAATCATCAAATTGAGAAATTAAAAACACAAACTTGATCTTCCGGATCCGATTTCTCGGAAAAATAGCAAAAGGGTTTTGTACCTGTAATCGATTGGGGCAGGACCTTGAGCTTCTTCGTGGGGATGAAGAGGACGAGAGCAGAAACTTCTGGAAACAGAAGAGAAATGAGAAGCGGGAAGGTTCTGGAGGTGCTTGGAATGTTCTAGAAGGAGAGGGCGTGGTCTGCGAATGGTTTCGGAGAGAGGAGGAGCTGGTGGTTTCGGAGCTCTGAAGAGTCTTCTCTGTAGAAGCGACCTCGAAGCCATTTTCAGGCGTGAGCTTGTACGTGGAGTTCTGGTTCTGCTCTCTGGAGAAGAAACAGAGGTCGTATTTGGGCTTTGTGTAGTTGGGCTTTTTTGAAATTGGGCCTTTGGCCCAATAAAATAATGTTGTCGAGATTGGGCCTTGCTCAGACAATGATTCACAAATTAGCACGAGGTGACAATTTGAATTTCAAATTAGGACTTATAAAATGTGCGGATGATAAATCAGATTTTGAGTTTTATGTATATATTGTGTGGTTTCTTGTAAAAATGTGTCAATCGGGTTTGGGTTTGAATTGTCAACTTTGCCATTTAGTGACATCTAGAGGTGGTGGTGGTTTGAACATGAACAAATGTGCACCCGTAACATGCCGCGTATTTGCGACTTCGAATTAATAAAATAGACTTGATTATTTTAGGATTAGAAAGAATTTGCGATGTAAAAATGTGGGCATACTCACTTGTTGATTATATATGTAATTCTCACTTCATGTGGGTTGGGCTCATATTATACATCTTCAACTTGTACTCGTAAACGCTTAACTAAACTTTTGTTCAATAATTGAATTGTCGTCTATGATATCTATATAGTTGTTAGGAGGAGGATGAGTATGTAGGAAGAATGACCACTTAATTACTACATCCGGAAAGTCTAGTCAGAATAAGACCTCTTGGAGCGCAGAGGATAAGCTCATCGGTATTTTCTACCCAAAAAAAATCGAGCACATTAGAAACTCTCATTACGAGTAACCGTCTTCCTATACTCACGTTAGAACTCAATTAAGAATTACAAAACCTGAAGATAAATCCATTTGTCAATTGAATTACCTTACCCTAGAAATGATTTAAAATTGGTGATAGAATCTCATAAGTAGTAAACATTACAATGTCTTTTTTCTTTAATATATAAACTTAATCTTTTGATTATTTTAAGTAAATGTGAAGATTCACTATCATCCTATAAAAAACTTAAAAACAAGAACCACCACAAGATGTTAGGTTTAATAAAAGGACCCATCACCCATATTGTGGGAAGCAATGAAATGTGCTTCTAGAAGCTTTTCACATGGTCTTGATTGGTGTCCATAAACTTCACTATTAAAGCTATTTTTTCAATTCTCTTTCTACTTTTCTCCATTTTGGCACCTACCTTACATATCTCTTCTATTGTCATTTTGTTAATTAAAACATGGCCACAAGTAATAAAATGGGGAAGCATAATAATTAATGTTTTTTAAAGTATCTTTCAAACATGTACTTGGAAGTTATTGATTGGGTCTTCAATTGGATACATATTTTTATATGCTAAAACCTTGGAACAATGACTCTTGACCTCACATTTTTTGACATAGAAAAAGAACATTGAAGAATAAAATTTCAATCACTCAACACCTATAGTATTTTTGTGGTTTCTATTAGCTTTCACTTGCTTGATATTCTTTTGAAAATAATTTTTTAGTTTGGAGTTAGATTTCTTAAAATAAAATTTTGATTTATTTATTAAAATTAAGAATAGAATAATTTAGAGAATACATTTTGAAACAAATTCATATAATTGGATTGGCATCCACTACCTACCATATATATGATAAATAATTAATCAACGACTTATGAAAAAAGTGGTTAAATGTTTGATTTTCGTTTCTAAGAAAAAGTGGAGGTAGATTTTGGGTAAGGGATATACGTTTTGCGGGGTTAGGACTCAGATTGATCTTCTAGGAGCTACGACATGAGTTTGGCTCTTGAGAGTTAGGAAAAACTTATTGTTATAGAAGCTAAGAGGAGGAGCTGATCATAGGTGGAGAAGAGTTTGGCTAAATATTTGGTGAGGTTTAATTAAGAATTCTAAGTTTATAAAAGTTTAGGAGAGAAACTATATTATAGGAGGCCAAGAAGAACTCTTAGTTAGTGGAAATTTGGTTGAGTATAAAAGACGATCACAATAGAGATGTGTTTATGCCAAAAAAATATTTTGGAGCGGTAACTTTGCAAGGAGTTGGAACTTGGAAGTGTTATCACATAAATCTTTCTTTTGACTGTGCTCTCATTCCAATTCTCTCCCAAGTAGCTAATCTTGCAAAACAAGGCTTATTCCGACTGAAACCTTATTCCAATTTGATCGGTACTTTGCACGGATGATACTAATCACGATTCTTTCGCTGAGGATCTGGAGTATTTCAACCAACCATGTTTATATATCGAGCATAGTGACCTTATCACCCAACAAAAATGTAGTGCAAGAAGTACGCGTAGCTCGAACAAAATCCGAAATAACTTCTTGGAGTTGATCAAATTTATTTCAGAAAGTTCGAATATATCTAGAATGCTAAAAGAATTGAACCTGATGCATGCTAATGTCAACATCTGTCCTAGCCATGGGCGTGGATAGGACACACGTTGAAGACATTAGCGTGTGTCCTGGCCACGCACATTCCCAGTAGGCCACAACCCACATTCACAATTAGGCCTCATGTTGATAACGCTAGTGTGTGCCCTAGACATAAGCGTGGCCCCCATCACCCTTTCATGACCATTTTTTACACTATTAACCCGGCTTAACCTATTGATTTGAAATCTCGGTCCCATTATACCTCACAAACTTTGTTGTAAGCTCTTCTTGAGCCCATACTCAATCCAAAATTATCGATTCTAACTTCACTCAAGCCTCAAATTGTCGAACAATGGACGAAATTCATAATACACGTGTCGACCTGTCACCGACGCAAACACTAATTTTTATGGGATAAGAAAGTAAGAAACCATCTAAAAGAAAAACACCTCTTCCCAGAAAACTGCTGATTGGGCGCCAAATTATCCGCTCCATAAACAGACAGCATCCGCACTTTCCTTTCTTCTTCTTCTCTCCTCTTGTGGTCACAATTTTACTTTCTTTTTTGTTCACACACTCAAATTAAAGAAATAAAAAAACAAAAATAGCAATACCCATTAAACTTCACACATCAAAGCCAACAAATTTTCCAACTTTTCTTATTTTCCTTCCCTAATCCAATCACAAATAAAAAATCTGTATCCAAATTTATTCCCATCAAAACACCAACTGCTTTGGCCTTATCTCTTGCCAAGAATTTTAAATAATAATAAATTAATTAATTAAAAATTGGAGACCGTTGATTCAGGTTATATAAATCCACCAACCACAGCTTTTTAGGGTTGTGCGTCTCTAAGCTGCATCACATCTCTCGCCGTTTGCTTTTCAAGCTGTTTTGTGGCTATGGAGAAGAGCAAGACTTGATTTTTATTTTCTGGGTTCTGTTTATTTCGCTGAAACTGTGTGTTGCTGGTGATACAATCTGGCTACAAAGAGGTTTGTTTTCTGTGATCTTGTAAAAAGATTGGGTTTTGCTTATTTCCCATGATTCTTCTGGTGATTCTGTGTTGTGGGTTTGATTGAGAATTTGATTTTTGTTGTGTTTTGTTTTGATTTGAATCTATTAGAATTGCTGGGGTTTTTTGGGATGAAGATTATGTGCATAGAGGAATTGTGATTTTATTGGTTGGGGGAATTTGAAAATTGTGTTTATTTTGTTGCCACATTATTTTTAATCTAATGTTATTGTCAATTTTGATAATGGGAAGATGGTTAGGTTGTTTTTGTGTGAAGATTATGTGGAAGATGAATTGTAATTTTATTGGTTGGAGGAATTTCTAAAGCTGAGATTTTTTTTACTCATGCTTGTGTCAATTTTGAATTTTTGATGCTGTGAAGATGGTTAAGGCTCATTCTATCCATATTTAACCCGTGATGTTTTGTTGGAGGTTCATGTATTTTGCAAATTAGTTCTTATAATATCTCATCATTTGTTTGATTAATCTTATCAATTTTTGAGGAGGAACATGAATTGGGAAGAAAACTTTTGAATATAATTGAAGTGGAAACAAAATCTCTGGATTCTTGTTGAGATTAGTCTTTTTTTACTCTTAAAATTGTGTTATGTATGTATATTCACTTGTTTGAAATCGGTCAGTTGTGTTATATTTCGCTGAAATTCATGTTTGAGTTGATATTTCATGAGAGTGCTTTCTTGAAGGCGTGTAATTTTTAACAAAAATAATGAAAGGGCAACCTTAGGTTGCTTTGGATTGTTGGATTTGATTAGAAATTTGGGATTTGAAATGTTGTATTTCAAATACAAATGTAATGTTTGAGAAACCATAGAATTAAGATTTGTCAATTGAAATCTCATATTGTAAACATGTTTCGAATCGTATTGGATTTGAGACAAATCCAAATCCAAAATCTATGTGCATCCAAATTTGGCTCAAATCCATGGTTTCAATGAAACGGAGCATTAAGTTATATCTAATCTCTTACTTAATTTTGTTTTCACTGTATAAAGCTTTGTCCTCCATTTTGGTCTTGGGGTATTTTAAGGAAAAAGGATTAGGGTGGGAAAATTAGTTAAATCTATTTTTTATTTGATTTATTGAAACATGTGGAACTCATAAACATGTTAAAGGGTATTGAGAGTTGTGTTTGGTATTTTTGTTATTATTTATTCTACCTTAAAAGCATAAAACTGCATAAAAGTGAGTGAACAAAGTTCAAAACCCCAATTACTACGGCTCTTATTTGACAAACTCAAACTTTTACCTTTCTTTTGAGATTTCCTTGACCAGTATCTCTAAAACTCATAGGCGGTGATTGGACTTTGATATGGTCTTGCATTATGTGTATTGTTTGCATTTCATGGAAATTGCATTAGTTTTTCTGATTCGGCTTAAAGTATCTTGTCTATAAATTTACTGAAATTCATGTTTGATCCTCCTACCAGGCCAGCAGCTCATATACATGTTTGGGATTGGATTTTCATAGTTGACAAAGGTTTTTTCAACTCTGGCCGCTGCAGCAAATTCTAAGTGTTCTCGCACCTCTAGGTTGGTGTGGGGTGATAATGAGGGCGTAATTTTGCTTTGTGTGTTGAGGAGATCGAGATCGTCTCACATGTGGAGGCTATGCCGTGTTTCTGTGGGTTTGTCGCTTGATTATGGCTAAGGTTGCTGTTGGTTATATGTACCCAGAAGCTTTGTATAGTTGCAGAACTTGAATACTTTTTCTCTGGCTTCTGGACATCATCGAATAAAAATATCGATCATAAATAGCTCTTCGTTTGAATAGGCTGTTTTTGGATGTAGCTCTTTTCAGTTTTACAAATGGTTAGGTTTTCATGCTTCAATGCTCATATCCACAACCACAAAACAAAGGTATGTTGAATTGGAACTTGGTTGTTAATTTTTTGCATAATCATGTATATTTCTGACATGAACTCTTTTTAATTAGAAAACAGGTCAACCCACTATCGTAACAATGCAGAAGATGTTGCAAGATTGTTCTCAAATTCAGGTCCCGAAGGATTCACCTACTCCCGAGAGTGCACAAGTAGATATGCAAATCAATAGTACTGCCCAGCATTCGACCACTTCTCCTTCGGTTGAGAGTGGGTCAAAATCAGAGGAAATGAAGATCAAATTCAACATCGAGAGTGATATGAAGGTCCATCGAGTAGGGCATCTCAAGAAAAGTCAATCTCTAGGAAGTGCACTTTACCAGCATTGTAAGGTCTCTGGTGATAACGACATGGAGGATGAGACAGAACAAGGGTATTCTTGTGACGGTTCCTATCATAATACATTGGTGCTGCCATATGGCAACAAAGATCCAGAAGTAAGCGTATCAGATCGATTTAGAAAAAATCCATCAACGGAGTCTCTTCTTGTTACCTCTGCTGATCTTTTGAACAATGATTCGATCTTCTCACTTGGAGAACAAGTGCATCCCGAAAAAGATGCCGCTGAAAATTCTGATACTGTATTATCTGGTGAGTATGCAGGTGACTATGGCAACCGCATGCCTTCTCCCTCGCACGCGATTGTGAAATCATCTTCTTTGCCTAATATTGTTGCCTCTACGCACCTTCCGGGAGTGGATTCTAGTTTTAATTATATAGCGCCTCGCTCAAGGTCATCTGAGGACCTACATGTTCTAGAGATACGGCGGAGGGAGAGTTCAGCTATCAAGGTTGAAGCACAGGTAATTCAAGATCAAACAAAAGACAACGTATGGAGAACTGAGAGAAACATTGTTGAAAATCCCATCGATGATGGCTACGAGTCTTGTAATTATGCTAGCTCTGCAAAAGACTGGGTGGTGCCGGTTGTGGATGATGAGGTGAACTCAGTGCCAATCCTTAAAGGAGAATCCTCGACTCCCCACTGGGAGGAATTGCCAAGCAAGGATTTTAAGATTAAGCGTATTGAGGATTGGGTTACCGATCTTCAGTACTGCGACCCGGTAGAAGAAGAAACCATTGAATTGGATTCTTCTGATAATCAAGTGCAGAGAGAACCCAATGTCCCTAACGGTTTGAGTGCTACGAAGGTCGATGAAAAACTCACTCCTGGCATGGAAGCTGCGAAAAGATACATCTCTTCTTTGAGTGCTGCAACCACAACAGCACAGTTGGCAAATCATGGGTTGAGCATTATACCGTTTCTCAGCGCATTTGTAAGCCTCAGGGTGCTTAATCTGTCGGGGAATGCCATAGGTTTGTTCCTTGATTATTTACTCTTGACCTCGTTGTATTTTAGTTTCTTGATTCATAATCTGTTTGAATACTCTTTCTTTGCAGTGAAGATAACAGCTGGTGCTCTTCCTAGAGGACTTCACATGTTGAATCTATCGAAGAATTTTATTTCCACTATTGAAGGCCTGCGAGAACTCACAAGGCTTCGTGTATTGGACCTGAGCTACAATAGAATATTCAGAATTGGACACGGTATGTCAAATGTACTGTTGTTTATTGGCTCTTCTATACCTTTTATTTGACATTGTTATGATAGAGTTCAATGTTTCTTATCTACTGAGAAATGGATAGAGTTGGCAATACGTGTTCTTGTCATATCTGTGTCATGCTTGAGGTTTGAATCTGTGTTATATGGGTCAACACAAACACAACATCTTTACATATTGTGCTCAAATAATATAAACATGTTGTGTCGTGTCCGTGTCAGCTTTGCCTTATATGCCAGAAAATTAGAGATGAGAGATAGATAAGAGAAGAGATCAAGTAATCATTCTAGGCTATGCCTTGATAGTATGAAGTTTATTCCACAGGTTCAACATGATTACTAAACATGTTGATTTATCCAACATGAACACGACATGGTTTAAGTGTTCAGCACATTTGTAATTGTGTTGGGCTCGTGTTGGTTCACTGTGTTGTGCCCTTAATTGTCAGCTTTGGCCAACAAATTTGCCGAGAAATGTCAGTGAGGTAAAAGGTTAGGTCACGACAGCAGAAGTATTTGACGCTCTTCTGCGAACACCCTAAAATACAGTTCACTCGTTCCTAATTTACTTTCTGTTTAACTATGTGAAGGACTGGCCTCGTGTTCCTCTCTGAAGGAGTTGTATTTGGCCGGAAATAAAATCAGTGAAGTAGAAGGTCTTCACCGCCTCTTGAAACTGACCGTGCTGGACCTCCGTTTCAACAAAATCTCAACAGCAAAATGTCTCGGGCAACTTGCAGCAAACTACAACTCCTTGCAAGCCATCAGCCTGGAAGGAAACCCGGCCCAAAAGAACGTCGGCGACGAGCAGCTGAAGAAAAGTCTGCAAGGCCTTCTTCCCAATTTGGCGTACTATAACCGGCAGCCTATGAAAGTCAGCACTCTGAAGGAAGCTCCAGAGCGTTCCGTTCGTTTAGGTGTCAGTGCTCATCAGTTTGATCGCGGGCTCGCCAAGGGCTCGAGGAAAGGCAGTCAAGGCTCTCACAAACCGACCTCATCAACACATGGACGCAAAAGTCAAGCAATGCTCTCTCCAAAACCGACTAGGGCAAGGGTTGGACACGGGCACGCTGCACGGCTTCCCCCAAACCCAACTGGAACCAAAGCGTCGATTCAACGACACCATCATTTCGATTTGAATAACAAGCTTCTGAGCTATAGGTCGGGGGCATCGATGCGAAGAAGCCGAAGTGAGGGAACTCTTGGAGCTCTCTGATGGCTCAATCTATGTTAAAAGCTTTACAATGTTGTTTCAGATTTGAGATTTTTATTTGTTTTTAGGATCTAGGAGTGTGTTTGCTGTTGGTTTTTATGTATTTAGACAACTGAAGTGACTATTACTTCATATTATTATTTACTTTCAATGTTAAAGAGTACTTTCTCTGTAATTTGAATCTATTATGGTTTGTCTCTATAAGTGCTATTTTTGTAAGGTCTGAAAAACGTTGTCATTTGAAATCTCAATGTCGTCGACATGTTTTGAACAGATCACAAGACATGTATCTCGTGTCTGCCACGTAGACGGATTGAACATGAAAACTCATGTTCAGTCGGGTTGGGTTTTGAACCAGTTGAACAAAACCTTTATTCTATACCGACAAACGTTGGTTTACCGAACAAAATCTTATTCTATTAGTTTTAAACATCCTTTCAAAGGTTGATTCACCGAACAAAACCTTTATTCTATACCGATATTTTATATTCTTTCAGCTAACTCTCTACATATTTTAACTCTACAGACTAGAGATGGCAAAACGGACCCTACCCGTCGAGTACCTGAAACCCAACCCATTTTCAATAGGTTCGGGTCCACATTTATCAACCCGAAAACGAGTCCGGAATAATGTAAACTTTTCGGCTCGGGTGTCCCCGCCAAAAAATGAAGTGTTTTCTTTTCTGCTTAAAATCCGAAACTCTTTAGGGTCGGGTTAAAGTCAGAGTTCATCAATCCGACCTCGACCTGAACTTTTGCCACCTCTACTGCAGCCATTTGAAATGAACAAACCAAAACAAGCCCTTACAGCTGTTACTCTCCACAGTTCAAGTACAATTCCCGCCAAATCTCTCCTCCGAACCCTTCGTCTCCGATTTCGATTTCATCGCTCTGAATCTACATCTTCTAGAAGCTTCGGCTTCTGCAATGGAGACGGGCTTGATATCGGTGGATCGGTGGACGGAGAAGAGCCAGATCTACTTCCTGAGCCACCTGCACGCCACAGAAGGCTTGTACCCAAATTGGAGCAAAGGTCCCATCTTCTGCTCCGACATCACCGCCAAGCTCTTCCCCTTCAAAGTCGAGGACTTCAACCTCTCCTTGATCCGCACCCTCAGCGTCGGAATCTGGCATTCTATTCCGGTAATTTCGCCTTCCACTAGGTCGAAGACTGCCGTCGAGGTCATGGCGATTGATGCTCATCACTGTCCTGGTAGAGCTCTGGTAGATGGTAGTTTGGTCGAGAAAAGCCCTAATTTGATTGCTTATTTGTCTTTTGGTTTTGATTTTGCTAAGAAGTTTTCTGGAAATTTTGTTCTTTGACATAGTTTGAGTAGAAATTGATTTTTTGATTGTATTTGTGTTGCAGTGTGTTTTTGTGCCATACAAGTTGCTGCTTTAAACCCTAATGTTTGTAATTGTGAATCTAAGATTCTGAAATCAATGAGAAACTAATGTGGATGTAGGGAATCGCCTTTGTTTTTGCTTGATTTGCTCCCAACATTTTGTACTAATTGTTAACATTTGTCTGTAATATTGTTATTATGTGGTTTTGCGATACGGTGTCTGCCTGTTATAGCTAGTTCACTCATATTGAAGTCAATCAAGAAGTGAATCGTACTTGGATTTTGTGAAAAGATTGTTATTTTTATTCTGGTGTTGAATGCTAATGGATCTAAGCCTTTTTTTGGTTCTTTGGTAGGTGCGGTTATGTTCCTATTTCGTGGAGAGTTTGGCATTTTGCTTTACACTGGTGATTTCCGCTGGGAAGCAACTAGTGAGAGAGCAAATATAGGAAGGACAATGCTCCTCAATGCACTCAAAGGTGAAGAAGTTGACATCCTTTACTTGGACAACACCTACTGTAATCCAACGTTCAATTTTCCTTCCCGGGAATTTGCTGCTCAGCAGGTAAACTTCTATGTTTCTCGTTGCTGATCAGTAAACCTTTCAGTTTTCATCACTAATCATCTGAGTCTAATGCATCTAGAAATGCTAGACCGGTACATTTTGGTAACAGCTTTTAGTGATAATTAAAATGGCTTTTAGAGAGTTTTAACTGTCAAAATGAGCTAAATAAGAAACTTGTTTACTTCTATAACTAATTCCATTTCTAGATTACGTGTCAAATGAAATGGTTAGTTACTAAATAAGAATATTTTCTTACAATAGTTCATTGCCTTTATTTCAGGCTGTTGATATCATTACCTCCCATCCTGAACACGATGTCATTATTGGCGTTGATTCCTTGGGGAAAGAGGACCTTTTACTTTTTATAGCTCGTACACTTAATATCAAGGTATGGTCATATCTAAGATCAAGTTCATAATCTACTATTTGTGTACCAGTAAATACAAAGCCCGTAGACCAAAGTATTATTTTTGAGACCATCTGAAGAACTAGAAACCTATAATCGTTAAAATTTATCTTGTGTTTTGCGATTGTTATGATATATGGTTAAAGAGATGAGGGGCCGGAACTCTTGCTGACCCACCTGTGCTGTGGTTAATTCTGCATAATCTTTTATCCATATAATTACTGAATTTGCATTACTTTATTCATGCTTATATATTGATCAGCTTGGACATATTGATTCTAGAGTTGTGGTTCCTTGCAGTTCCACAGTTTTCACATGTTATACCCATGTCGTTATTAGAATTAACTTACAATTATACTCTTATTTGCAACCTTTAGATTTGATGTAATGTTGATCTTCAGAAAACTTTTACGTTTTTCTTTTTCTTTTAGTAAGCAATCAATCAGGTTGACATGATAACTTTCTTTCTATTCTACCTCTCTTTTCCAAGATTTGGGTGTGGCCAGAACGCTTGCGGACTATGCATCTCCTTGGATTCCTTGACATATTCACCACCAACACTACTCTCACTAGAGTACGAGCTGTGCCTCGTTACAGTTTCAGCATCGACACATTAGAGGGTCTGAACTCAAGGATCCCAACTATCGGGATCATGCCATCCGGTCACCCCTGGTTGGATACACCCCGCAAAGGAGATGAAACACTTTCCGGGTCTCTCCAAATGTCTTGCCATAACAAAAACAAATTCAGCACCAGTGAGGGGAATGTAAAATCCGTGGAAAAGCTTCATGAGTACATATATTCAGTTCCATATTCCGATCACTCGTGCTTTCCCGAGTTGCATGAATTCATAAAGCTTGTCAAGCCAACACGCTTGAAATCTATTGCGTACTCATCAGCTTGCTATGTTGATCCTATTTACTATTTTGGCCACCTTTGTGGAAATGGAAATGGCAATGCTAACGAGTCAGAGAGGAAAGGAAGCAAGACTCCAAAGTTCAATATCTTGGGTGCTAATGCGAGAAGGTTCAAGAAACCGAGACTGGCGCGGCGAAGGCATGGTCCTGCAAAGATTGTGGATACTGATAGCCCAGATGACTAATCTTTAACTGTCATTTTGAGATTTGGTTAATAGTCTATGAGCAATGATTTTGGTGTGTGAATATTGTAAAAAAAGTACTTTTGTGTTTTTGTAAATGTTGCAGTACTGTAAATACATTTTGGAGGATACTTTTGTTGGGATATCCTCCAAACCTATCAAGATGTACTGATCAGATTAGTTCTAAAAATGTAGTATTCACTTGAAATTGTTGCTGTAATCAGAGCTGGCAATTCGGGTTCTGATGGAGTTTTTTTGGGATCGGATTGGAATGACCTAACCCGAAAGGGCTGCGAGGTTTTGTTTTTGTATAATGTGTGAGTTTGTGTGGGCTTTTCCGATATGAAAGGTGATCGAATCTATTTCAAACAACCTGAACTTCAAAAAATGCCGATCGTGTTTCGAGTAGTCAGGTTCGGGTCCAAACTGACACAAACCAGTCGTATTCGTGCCCCTATGTCATACACTCAACGTTCAACACGAATTGTCAATCATAGTTCAAACAACTAAAGCGTAAGATCTCATTAAACTCCAAAACATAGATTTGTTATCTACAATGTACTGAAATGTTTATATCAAAGAACTATACAATCAAGAACTACCTGTTACTGAACTCATGAAACTAAACACTAAACACTAAACATATCTTCTGAAATGTGCACACTAAAGAGTATTTTTTCTACATCAACATGCTATTTCATTCATGGAACTACAAAAAACCTATCCGAATCTGTAAGCGTCTCGTTGATTGAACTCCTGCAAGTTGTTGATAAGCTGCCAAAACCGAATTTAACCTCTTCTGCTTACTTCAAACTATTCTACTCGTAGTCTGCATCTACCAAGTCAGCGTTTACGGGAAACAAAGAACTCGTAGTCTGGCTGCTGATTGAGAACCTTGACGTTACCTTTGACAACACAGCCTTTAGCGAAAAGTGATGCATTTTCCTCCAGAGTTCTCAGTCTCTCTCGGAGAATCTCAGCCCTGTTATCTCCTACCGGTGTTTTTGGACTAAACCAGCATTCACCCTGCGTTTTTAAGCTTTGTGAGGCATCACTGTTCTTAAGTATGACATAAACCGAAAAACAAAGAGCTTAGCTTAATGATAATCAAGGGTTTCGTTGCTCGGGGTAAGAAACGGTTCTTATACAAAGAAACACTACAATGTCAAAAGTATCAATACTTTACCTGTGTATTGTAGCTTTCCAACCCTAATGCGGGACAGATGACAGAATATGTGCTGTTACCAAGAGTGTCGGTTTGGATGCATCTTTGAGTAAGAAACCCTAGTGAGTGGTAAGTTAAGAACGATGCACGGAACTTCCCTTCTGGAATTCGATAGATGGGATACCAGGCAACTGAAAACCTATGAAGAGCAATTCAACATATTCTTGGTTCTCCGAAATGAAACATGTTTAGAGAAAAATAGCAATGTTTCTGTTAGACCTTACCATGATGCAGGATGTAAATCACGTAGGTTTGAGCATTCTAGCTTTGACGGATCACCAAAAAATTGATCGTTAACGGTTTCAGCATGTATGAGCTCCAAAACTCTGCAGACAATGAAAACTCAATTCATGATAAGGTGTCTTAAATGAAATAGTTCTTGAATGAAACATAATTAGTATGCAAAAACATAGTACAAGACATCGTAAATCATGAAAACTCAGATGGCAACCCAACGAAGCCACCAGCCCAATCACTTGATAGCTATACAGATAATCACAATTCGTGACAATCTTGGAGTTCAAACCATATTAGGTAGGCTAGCAAGTCCTGCATCACTGCCAGTCCCTGAGAGTGTTTCTAACAAAATCAAACAATTAGTCGGTTCTAAGAAAATCAAACTATCCTGAACCCCAGTCAGTCTTGCTTGACCTGAAACTTAACAATTGAATTATACAATAAATAGCTATACCCAATTAATAGTTCTCAAGAACATTCATTTCTGTTTCATTATTTGTGCATGTATCAACATGGGAAAAGGCAAGAGTAGAACTTACTTATTATGAAGAGGCTTTCGCTGCTGTGGCTGCTCAGATTCAAAAAATTCGAATACAAGGTCAGCATCACTAGAACAGGCAGGTGAAGAGTTCATTCTTGAAGGGTAACGGTGAATACATGTAGAGGTCTCGTTTAACGAACTGGCAGGTTCTGATAAGTAAAGATCATCTACCAAACTTGTGCATTCTGCCTGGAGATGGCTCGGTCGAATAATTGCTTCTGAAGAATGCGTAGCAAACAATCTTTTGGGAGAAGAGGAATTCGATTCTAATTCTCTTTTCTCCTGCAACTCAGGGTCCACATGTTCTCTATTTTCATTGGACCAACGTGGGTAAAACAACTGAATGGCTGAAAGGGAAGGAACAAAATAAGCATGAAATGATACTGAATTAGTAACTTCGGACCTAACTTCTAAACCATAATTCCCTGGCTTCTCATACCAGTTCCAAATGCTACGAATTGATGTATTTGGTATCTGGTGCTTGCAAAGACGATCATGGAAGAGGAGACCACTCGAACAAACAGTGCATTTCTCACATTCAAATGAAGGAGAGATAACTGGTGCAGCAGAATGAAGCAGCCTCTCAAAATCAGCAATTGGACAACCTCCTGCAAGTTGAAAACTCTGAGAAGCTAATTGCAGTTTATACGCAGCATTTAAAGCCTCTACTGTCTTCGGCGAGCCAGTTAAAATCTGCTGTGTGTCATTCCTTTTATTGATACATTCCGCACAATCACTCGCACTTCCAACCGCATGACCTCCGATTTTAGCACTAGATCTCTCAAGATTTGAGTTTTCACTTTCGACTGAAGTCATTTTATAGCAAGGTTTCAAGCATTCACTCTCAGAAGTAAGTAAGGGTGATGATACAGAGAGCGGAGCTATATTTGCATCCAGATGGCCGCCGCTCTCCACCTGCCTTAGAGTTGGTCCTTTATCATCAAGATCACCACAAATGCCGCCAGAAGAATTTGTCCTCTTTGGCACACTGGATTCCCTTGCAGCAACAGGAACCCATACAGGATTCGACTTCTTTTCAAATCTTCCTGGATAAAAACCTCGCCTAAAATTGTGAAGACGAAAGTCTGAGCTTGTTTCACTGCCTGAAGAAGAATGAGAAGACCTATCAAATGCATGATCGACTCTTGGAATCCTCATCCAGTTGTATGGTTGGAACCCATTAAACATACTGCAACCCGAGGGACTCAATTTGGATGAAGGTGCCACATTCTGCTGTTCACGAGAAGTTGCTTGAGATACAGCACATTGTTTATTGTATATACTTGTTTGTACAGAATTGCTTTTCTCGAAATGATGTGGTTCAAATAGATCCGAAAAAGAATCTGAGTGAGAAGGTTCGACAAACGCTTTATCATGGATTCTCCTGTTCATGTCTTGTTCTTTATTTCCCACCTTTTTAACTCTATACCCGGTATTATTGTGCCCATGAGAGAAAAATACGGGAGTGGGTAGGACACCTTCGCTTGAAAATGAGTTATGCCTGACTGCAAAATTCTTCTCTAGAAAAATTCTATCCCTCTCCGCACAAATAAAATTTGATCTCGTTACACCATGTTTCTTTGCACCCCTGACATTGTCAGGACGCTTCTTCCAGATAAAATTTCTGTTTTCCTTACCATTTGCACGAGATGGTTGATGGCTGGTTGCTTTTTCCGCATGTTCCTCATCGTATTGGAATGTCAAATCTTTACTGTTAATCTCCTCAGCTGTAGTAACAGGATGAACCTTGCAGACCTGAGAATTGATGTGGCTCATTCCTTTAGTCCCTTCGTCGCTCCTATTCGCCTTGCAGCAGGAGCTAATATGATTCTTGTTACAAGTTCCCACTTCGGTCAGTATAAGATTCCGATTAAGATCAGAAATTTCATCGAAGGACGGCTCAGGACACTCCTTACTGCTGGTAACACTTGGATCATCAGAAAAATCATGCATTTGTGAGGTGCAGACAGAAGTTAAACCTGGAGAATCATTTCTCGAGTTTTTGTCGAACGTATATTTACGATCGTCTGTCTCAGTGGTTGGCTGATAAGATGCAGGTTCTTTCTCAGAAATATGTTCATTAGAGGACTCCTTAATTGACTTGCCCTTCTTTTTCTTCTTGTTTTTCTTCTTCTTCTTCATCGGTGTAGAGATTGTTTTAGCCTTATTCTTCACGATTAAAGAACCAGAAACTGAATCCACTTCATTAATCATACTAGTTTGGGCAAAGATGCGAGAGCTAGTGGAATCCTTAGAGCCACTATGATCCAGATCAAAAGATCCAGCTCAAAATCATCCGATGTATATATGTATCACCAGCGAGAGAAGATTAAGCATTGAATGAACATGAAGATCCACAAACTGAATCTAAAATTCCCGGTGTTGTGAAGAAAGGCCCCTGTGAGTGCCATCCATATTTACAGTTTCTAATTCAGAAAATTCCTGCATGCATCATGTAAAAAAATTGCAAAATGAACGTGTACTGGTCGTGAAATGATCAACTTAAGTCTCTAACAACTAACAAGGAATAGCATATTTATAATGGCGAAAAATATGATTAATGGTAGACTTTATGTTCTACAGTAACTTCATGCACATGAATTTGCTTCAACAACCTTCAAGAGTTAATAGGCATTGCTTCTAAAAGGTAACAAGCGGTTCGGATATTGTAATATTTTAAGCACTGTAAGATACACAACACAGGGCAAGGATGCTACTACTCCTAACACAACTATCACTGCCCAAAACCGTATTACATAATAAGTGCACATTCTATAGATCAAATCACAAAACTTAGGGGTTCGGATATTGTAATATTTTAAGCACTGCATGATACACAACACAGGATGAGGATGCTACTACTCTTAACAAAATCACTACTGTCAAATCACAAAACATAGGGGTTCGGATATTGTAAAGCACTGCATGATACACAACACATGATGAGAATGCTACTACTCCTAACAAAATTATTACTGCCCAAGTGCTTAGAACCGTAATACACAATAACTCAATAAGTGCATCAAATCACAAAACTTAAATCTATCTACATTCATCCAAGTATTCAACAATCACAAAAGAACCCACTTTGTTCATGCCGGTGTAAGATTTCACAATTCAAAACCCCATTAGAACCCTCTTGAAAGGGCATTAATATTATTTTAAGCACTGCATGATACACAAACAGGACAATAAGTGCACATTCTACAGATCAAATCACAAAACTTACATCTATCTACATTCATCCAAATATTCAACAATCACCCAAGAACCCATTATGTTCATGCCAATTCAAGACTCCACAAATACAAAAATCACCCAGAAAACCTCCTAAAAACCCATTATAGCCCACTAAAAACGCACATTGCCATGCCAAAAACCCTAAATTACAAACTAATTGCAACAAGGAAAATCATGAATAAACCCTTAAATTACGCAGAACCCACCGCACAAAACCAAATCTTAGCAACAACCCAGAAAATGAAATGCATCAAATGTGCTTGAAAACAAGTTCGAGAAGAGCCAGACAGAGAACAAAGAGAGATCTTGAGGATTTAGAAGCAAGAAATTTAAAAACCCAGAAACGAAGATGAGAGAAAATGAGTTAAGTGGCTCGCATTGAATCAAAAGAAACAAGAAATGCAGAGAGAAAGAGATCGAGATCGTACCTGAGAGAGAGATTGCGAAGAAGCAAGAGTAAAAAAAATGAAGAGGAAAGAGACAGAGAATTGAGAGTGGTTTGTTTATTTTGGAGGGTTTAAGCTAAGCATCGGTTACTTTGCCGCCAAAATTACGGTTTTCTTGCAAATTCATCGATAATTTAGACTCTAAACTAACATTTCATTACTGTTAAAGGACGCCTTTTTCTGTTTGCCACGTGGAAATGTCTAATTCAAACCCGATTCGAAAGACGCACAAGTTCCAAGTTTTAGATCGGATTTTGAGTTTTAAGTGTAAAATGTATGAGTTCGTACTGAGTTGTCCGACGTAAAAAATTAAACGAATTTATTTTATGCAATCAAAACTTACAAAATTATTGATAATTTCGACTTTAAACAAACATTAAATTATTGTTAAGAAAGCCTGCAATCTCGCGGTTGACACTTTTAAGCCGTCTTACCATACTCAAACTAATCCTCATTCGAGCCGGGTAGGACCACAAGGCCGGCAAAGCTCTCCTTATCAAGTTTTAACGTAGCTGCATTCCCTGATACTCGAACTCAAGACCTCAGGTAAAGCTGGAACAACCCCTTACTAGTTGAGCCACGCGATTGGTGATAAACGCCTCTTATTTGCCACAAAGGTTCACTTGCAATTCAGGTTTTGAGTCAAACTCAAAATGCCTAATTTGATGATTCTTAGCAAAAATGAGTGTTTGGGTTGCGGATTTTGAATCAAATTTCAAGATATTTTTGATGATTCCCATGTTTTAATGTCTTAAAATATTTTGCAGATTAATTCTTATTGAGAATACTAAGAAAATATTGTGTCAACTATAAGTTTTTATATTGTTGGTAGTAAATAAAAAATATATATAAAAAAAAAAACTATTTTTCACTTCTTCATATATAAGAAAATCTAGAGCTCTACCAAATTAAAATTTCCTTGGAAGACATGTGTTTGAAGAAGAAAAAAAGAAAGTAGAATGTATAGTGTAGACCTTAAAAAATGCTCAAAGAGTAAGATAAAGAAAAAAAGACATAGTTTTCTTGGTTGCTAATATTATTAATTTGGAATATATGTTGCCTTCTAAAGTCAAACACCAAGTAATATTAGCAAAAAGACAAATAATAAGTTGCTATCAATGAGATGGAGCAACCAACAATTCATGTCCAATTACTCATCCCATTGACATTACATCCAAATTTACTTTCAATACATTATATTTCTAATATTCTTGTACTACAATGTTAAAATTTGTTTGATACACTAAAATTGATTGATCAATGTCTTAAAAATTAGATCGGAACTTAAATAAATTGTTCACTAATAATCTATTTAACTTGTAGGTATTCTAAAAGTTTTGTAAAACGCATTTTATTGCCTCCGATCAGATGTGTTTGGAGGCTTATAATTACTTTGATCGTACTGATTTTCGCTTGCCATATTATGTATATGTACTTGTATGAATTATATAATATATTGCACCTTTTCAAAAAGTTGAATGTGTTGCATGCATGAAATAGACATTGCTATTTATTAATAGATAAATTCAAAGAAACCAAACTTTTCTAGCTATGAGTGCTTTAATTTACTCCAATTATTAAACACTTATCTTAGGGTTGATGAGTTTGAGAAATTATAATTATACCTTTTGGAGGTGGATTGATTGATCTTATTAAATAATTGAGGCTTTTAAATTTGTGTGCTAATTGAGGGTACTAAGCAAGCTCTAACTAGGAAACAAGAGCCTTCTAATTATGCTTAAACAAATCAATCAAAGTGTTGATGCAAAAAGGAGATCACATAAGTGGCATGCCTTTCTCTTCTTCTTTTTGCCATAAAAGCCATGCACTCTATATTATTAATCAACCTTCCATGCCTAAATAAATTGAACCCAACAAATATTGCATTACCCACTACTTTTGCTTTTCCCTCAATTACTTTGTTTAGTTTAATAAAATTCAATTTTTAAAGCAACATTTCTATACTCCCTTGTTCGTGTGAGACAGAAGATTAAACATTTTTAAAATCGAATGTTGATGTTTACGTTTTAGTAAGAAGTTTCTGTTCCGAGCGAAATGAGGCTACAGACAAGATCACATAGCTTAACTAAGAGTCTACACGTATTTTTGTATTACTAGGTCGTATAGAGGGCATTTCGGTCATTTTCAATATTTAGAAAAAACAATTTTTTTTTTTACTTTTAATTCGGTTAGGGTTTGAAGTAGGGTAGTGAGATGGAGCACTTTTAGTCTCAAGTGATGAAATTTACAGATTTGGTTGAAACTTGTTCGATCTAAGGCGAAACATACCAATGAACTAGACCACACAGAATTGCTAAGAGTGTGTGCCGTATTTTCACATTTTGGGGACTGCTTAGAGAGCGTTTTGGTTATTTTTAATATTTTGATAATATTCACACACACAAAGTATTCTACATTATGTTGAAGTTGAAGTTTGGAGTATGATTATAAATAGATATTAGGCAACATTTTCGTTCTTATAATTCTGTGTTTGAAATTTTCTAAATTGCTGAAGAACTCGACTTTCTTTACAAATTATTATTAGGTCGTCGTTTTTCAATAAAGCTATACTATGAAATGGTGTGAAATGCAAATAAAGTAAAAGTACAAATATATATATGTTGCAATTGTAGTAAGGATCAAATTGTGTGCAACTTTGTAGATACAATTGATGGTACCAATAATTTGAGGCTATCTTGTGAGTATGAGCTGCATTGTAAAGTGCAAAGATTGAATACTACTTTTAGTACAAAATTTGGATAAGAGAGAAAAGGAATCAAGAAACTTAAAATTAGGTTGCATGTGAATTTTGGATATCATTATCACATACTATTAATTTGTTCAATGACACATTGGCTTTTGACACATTTATTATTATTTTGCAGATGATTCAAATTCCAAAACCATATGTGTAAATATGTAATAGCTTGAGAATTTGGTGAGATAAATATCCAATCCACCATTTTCTGCCACCTTTGCAGATTGCATTTTGTGTTTGTCTCTAAAATGTAGAAAAATATATATTGGATATATGAATCTTGATACTATAAAAATATCAAATAAGAACACTCTGGTAGGGCAAGTGGCTGATTTCACGTGTTCCCTCAATGTCACAGTTTCGAACCTCAGTGTTGATACGCTTGCTGATAAAAAAAATACCAAATAATAATTAGCAACAACATGTGCAATTTTATTTATTGAAATGTTGGATGAAAAATATCAAAAACACATATTCATTTCAGTAATTTTTAAAATTATCAAAACATAATTTCAAAGGCAAAAAATAATAGCTTAGCAACCTTAAATTGCAAAATTACAGACTAATTTTTGTTTGAATCGAGCAAGTTTCATCTAAATTCGATAGCATCAACATTCGAACTACAAAATTCTTCATCTTGGAAGATGTTTTGATCAATATGATACTTTAAAATTTCGGGTCAAAAGTTGAATTTTTTTTATTAGTTACATATTATTCTTATTTGTTTGTGTGTGAATTTGTGTCATTTCCATGAGATATCCAATAACTAAATTACAAACAATGGAGTGGCCGACTATAAAAAGAAATTATTTGAATTTTAATAATATTTTTTATTTGTTCCCTCAAGAAAATAATTTCTAAAAATAGTATTAATATTATTCATTATTATGCTTTAATTTACATGTCAAAAAGTGTTTAATTATTAGAATCTTTGGCACTAAACGAGCTTCATGTGGTAATCGTTTAAATCAACTATCACACTACATTTTTAATTTATTTTCCTTAAAAGTCATTTACACATAGAATAATAATATAACATTATTACCATAAATTTAACATTTATTAATAATAATGTTGTTCCAAACCCAAGTTGGTTATTAAAGCATTATGTGTCTATCAGTAGAGTATTATATTTCATTAATTGTCAAGATCCTCTATAAACTTTTTAAAGCCTTTTTTCTTTAAATAAATAAATAATTAAAAATCTCTTTAGACAAATACTATATACATTATGTTTTTGTCTATTTTTATTGTGCCCACAAGCCACTACTCAACCTTTATGCAAGGGACAAACCTATGAAAATGTCATGAAATTATTATTATTATTTTGTATTTTCTTTTATGAATCTTTGATCATGCAAATCACCCTAATCTTCTTTGACTCTTAGGCTATGAAGGAGAAAATAAAAGGGAATGTGGAGCAATTTTGAAATATAAATTAATCATGAAATTGAACAAAAGAAAATAAAATTTTGTTAACACTCAACACAATGTAGTTTATAATAATTTAAATATTAAATTTATAACTAATAAAAAAACAAGAAAAACACTTGTTCATGTAATATTTGATATATGTAAATTACATATAATCTCACAACTCTAAATTTTTTTATGCAATTTCATGATTTATGTCTTCTGTGTGATTCGTAATCGATGTGTATATCTGATTTTCGTTTATATTTCTACACGATAAATATATGAAAATTTACCGATAACTATATACAAATTCAATAATAATTATTTGTAAATATGAAGTTTGTATATCTTCAATTTTCATATAACAATTATATATGTAACAAAACAATAAATAAACAGAGCATGCTCTGTTTTCTCCCAAAAATGGTGGGAAAAAAACAGAGCTTCAAATTTGTAGAACAAAGAAGAAATAATGACTTTCACGTCAACTTTTTAACGACCCTCTTCTTGTAGTAACTCCGGCCCATTCTCGCCGTCGACTCCTTCCTCCGGTCGCCGGAGAAATCACGGGGCAGAGGTAAAAAGTAGAGCCAAATAGACGTGAAAAGTATAGCCCAGAGCTTCCCCAAAAGAACTGTGATCACGAGACTTATCAGAAACAAGAACACCCCAGAATTGAAACCCTGTTTCGCCGCCGCAGCGTCTCGGTTTCGGCTATGCTTCAAGGACTTGAATCGGTTTCTTGAATCCGAAACCGCCGATTTGGGCCCGGTTTCTTGATTTTCAAGCTCATCTGTTTTGTAACTTTTGTTCTCGTCGCTACCATATGAAGAAGAAGCAGAGGACGATTCGTCGCTCCTCATCGACTCGCTTCGCTCCGATGATCTCAAACTTTTCTTGTTTCGACCTCGTTTGCTCTGTAAATCATAAACAAGAACAATCAGAATCATAATCACAACAAAAAAAGAGATTTTTTTAAATTTAATTTAGTGAATTGAGTGAACTTACCGATATGATCTGAAACAGAGCAGCTCGGACGGCCCGAGACAGAGTCCGTTTCGGGGTCGGTTCGCGAGAACTGGCCGTGTTGACGTCGCTGTTGTGGTTGTTTCCGGCGGATATGTAGGTGAGGGCTTGGTCGACGGAGCGGTTTCCGGCGTCGACGTCGACGGGTCGGAAGCAGAGCAAGAGCTTGTTTCTTGAAACGGTCTTCATTTTCAGTGCTCTGTTTCTTGAAGCTCCAAGAAAACGTTAATACAAGTAGCTGTTTATATGATTTTTTTTGGTTTCTACGAGGATTCAAGAATTGGAGAAGTTGAGGTTTTGGAGAGTGATGGCCGGCAGATTTTGTGTGTAATAACAAGACAGATCAGTACTTCCAAGTGCAAGACAAATTGGATAAGTACATGGTGGGTGTTGTCTATATATAGTATATGATACTTCTTGGGGAATCTTAGTGTGTATGTATGATGCATTATAAATTTGTGCAATCCGTGACGATTCAGGTTTCGGTTATGAGTTGGTTTGGATTTCGAGGTTTTAGTGCGAAATGTGTTGGTTTGACCGTTTTGGCCCGTAACATTCACAAGGTAGACTGACACGACTTGAACCTGCTTAAGCTGGATCGAGTTTTGTGTACCCGCAAACTCAGCTATGTATAATGGGGGAACCAAATCCTGAGAAATTGCCTATGCATAAGGAATTGATAGCCGAGCAATCTTGTGGGATATCTTGTTCACAAGGGGATAAAGAAAAATAAAACTCGAAAAATCTTGATTAAGATTCAATGTGTGAATCACTTGAAGCACATCGGACTCAACAACGATTCAAGATAAACCTTACTCTTGACCTAACTCAAAGCCTCACGAACAACCATAACTTCTACAATTCAAACATTAAGCTGACCCATGAAAGAAACAACCCTCGCACCCATAAATTTTTTGAGCTCATTTTAGGCTATCATCCTGCACGTGACTTTCCTAAACTCATAAACATTGCATCATAAGGATAAAACCTGAGTTACATTATATATCCGTTTAATTGACCGTTCGGTCTAATTATTAAATTATTAGAGTTAATAATAAAAGTTAAAATAGATTCTTGAAATTTGATAGAATATCTTATGTTAGTTTTCATAATTTTCATAGATAAGATAATTAGACTCTTGCAACTTTATTTTTACAAATTTTTGAGACCAATAATTGATCTCACAAGTCAAAAACCCAAATTTTTACCATACCCTCTATCAATAGCCCAATATTTTGATTCTCTTTAAGGTCATAGAGACTTTGTTACCTACACTTATCAAATGCACATGAAAACCATTAAACTTGTGTTGGTACCATGACTTTCTCTAATAAGCCTTTATAAGAATACTTATCTTTCCTCTTTATAGCTATGAAATTGACTTATAATTGTTTTTCTTGTTACATAAATTACCTTTTATATTAAGTGTATAGTTGAGCCATGCAATGAGGATAGCCTCTCTACCTAAGCTACTCACCTTGCCTCCATAATTGGTCTTATACTTAAACCACTAAAGTATCCTATAGAAGACTTTGAGGACATGTGCCTTAATGGGATGTCTATTTATCTCAATAGTTATGGGTAAAACGACTGACTGATGTTTGATTAAAACTATTGCAACTCTTATTTCATATTTTTAGTCTGCAGAAGCTCCTACTGAAATTTTAGTCGGTTGAGTAATGACTTTAATGTCCTTACTGTTGCACACTATAATTACAAAAATAACTTAAATTCAAATCAACATATTCAATCTTCATATCTTTTATCACTTTTGTATGTAATACTTGTATACACTATAAGGTTTATTGTCAACACGATTCGGTATAGATTAACCTGCATATAAAATATAAACTTCTTAATCTTATATTTTTTATATTGAATATAACTAAGGGTAGTTAAGTAAGTTCTTAATTGACAATTTTAACTAAACAATTTACTTTTACATAATTTATTTTGAATCTACATAGTCAAGAAAAGGTTAACTAAGCTATACTTTTCTAAAAATAAATAGTCATCATGGAGGAGTTGTTCACTTAGCTATTTTTAATCATAAAAAAGTGATATGTTGAGACATTTTCATACAGTAACTCTTACTTTTTTGGTCTAAACCATGAGGTTTCTGAGCGGGCCCGCTAACTCGCGGTTGACACCTTCAAGTCGTTCTACCACACTTAAACTAATCCTCATTCGAGCCGGGTAAGACCACAAGGGCGGCAAAGCTCTCCCTACCAAGTTTTAACGCAGCTGCATTCCCTGAGACTCGAACTCGAGACCT
>JAYMTF010000485.1:0-35269 GCA_036897485.1 Pelargonium nanum | reverse complement strand
ATATTGGGGCTCAGTGGATCAGGTCAGGACTAGATCAGAAGTGGGAATCGGTGGAGGAAGAGGTGGTAGAACAAGTGAAGCCGGCAACTCTGGAGGCACTCGAAACAGGGCAAAAGGCGGTTGCAGTTTTTAAGAGAAAGCGAGGCTCGATCCTGGATGATGCAGCAGTAGACTTACTCAGCGAGATGGAACGGGCAAAAAACAGGTTAGAGGTGAATCTGGTATCCCAGGCTCGCCAAAAACCGTGAGGACCAAGAAAGGTGGGCTTCGCGACGGGATTGGGTTGCGAAGCGGTCGGTGGGGTAGTTTTCCGATCCAAAGGGAATCAGAAGTTGAGGTGATGTCGATTTCGCAGATTGGGGGGAGGTCTATACCGGTGCCCCCGATTTGTATTTTTCATAGGTATCCGTCCAACGGGGTCCCGATAGGTTTGGAAGTTGGTCTTCTTGGTTGCATGGTAGGGCTTCTATGTTATTAGTTTTGATTTATTTTTCTTTTTGGTTATTAGTTTCGAACATTTGGTTAGGTTTCCTTTGGTATTCTCGTATTGTATTCAATTCTGGCTTTCATGCTTAATGAAATATTTATTATTTCCTGTAAAAAAAATTGATTAGATGGATAAGAGTTTTTGTAAGGGATTAGATGGATAAGAGTTTGTAAATATAAGTGGTGTTATTGTATTTTTTTTTTACGGAAATAGTAATTTCATTCATATCAATGACAAATTATATAGTCTATAAAGACCAGACCTGACACATAACCAAATACTTCAATATGAGTAACATGATTCGCAGATCTCGATTATTCAGAAGTACGACCAACGGCTAGTTAACATCTTAACTACAAAAGTGGGACAACAAGCTTTTCAAAACCAAATGACGCGGAACAGTACTAAACAAAAACTCATCGACTCGTGACGAGAAAAAAACTTTCAACAAGAGAATATAGAAAAAACTTCAAATAACAAAAAACCAAACGCAACAGAAACAAACTATAAAATAAACAAAAGTACTTAAATATAATTTAAAACATAATAACAGGATAAAATTACACACACTCGTAAACGTGTTTGCCGAAATTGTACTCCATTGCCAAAAATAAAAAAAAATAGAAAAACAAGAAGAGAAATTGTACTCGATTGCCGAAATAAAAATAGAAGTGTTGTGAGTTGTGACGTTGAGATGCAGTGGAGGTGGCCGTTAGGTCCGTTTACCGAAAGCGTAAAGGGAATTTAATAATAATTATAATATTAATAATAATATTATTTAAAAAAATTAGCGGATTCGGTGGATGCTGATTACTGCATTACAGCGCAGAGAAGGAGGAGCGAGCGAGCGAGCCAGTAAGGGCAGGCCAGGAGGGTCTCCTCGAACGACGCCGTTCCCATCACCGATCTCCAAAATTCTCGCCAATCCCGAGGAGACAACTGCTTCAACTCTCTCAGGTGATCGATCCTCTAGTTGTCATTTCATTTTGAATTTTTCATCGCCCGTTTGGGTGTTTTTATTTTATTTTATTGATTTAATTAGTACATATTATTTGATTTAATTATTTAATTATTCGTCCGACTTTGTATTTAATTGAATTGAATTGAGTTATAGCTGAAATTGGTTGGATCGTGCTCTGATATAGACCGGTTCTTTTCAATTAGGTATAGGGTCGTTTTTATTCTCTTCTCAATTCTGGGTTTTGTTTGAATCGAGTTTGAGAAGAGGATTCATAGTTTTTGTTTGAATTCAGTTCATATCAGAATGTTTCGTATGTGTTGAGGGTGATTTTTCTTCATTCCGAAGGCCAAAGGTGATTTTTTTTTCTTTTTTTTTTAATTTTTTATATTGAATTCTTATAAACAGATTCTTCATATTTGGTGGATACCCATTTATTGTTTCTTTGGTTTTTTGCTTAATTTTGATTCTCAACAGCTGTTTCTATTGTTTTGCTATTTCATTTCTATTGTGTTTGAGTTTGAATTGTCCATGTATGCAGCTTTTTGTTTTTGTTTTTTTGTGGTTTAATTCTGCATTTCCCTTTACAGTCTGGTGCATTTGACTTGTATCAAGACTTAATCTGCAAGCAATTACAGCTATCATCTTTTCATTTTTTTATTTATTATATATATATTTGTTTGATATTAATCTGGTGTAGGGTATTCATCTTCTGTCTCTGCTTGTTTTACAGTGAGCAGTGGATTGGATTGATGTGCGATGCAGAGATCACGTAGAACTCTTCTGCAACGAAGAGCTTCAGAGGAAAAGGCTGTCAGTGGCAAGAATCGATTGTATAAGGTTTCTTTGGTGGTGTTTTTATGGGGGCTCGTATTGCTGCCGAGCTTGTGGATTAGTCGTGGCGATGGACATAGAGGTAAACTTCTTTACTTAACAAGCTGGTTAGCATTTTTAGTAGTTGTTGCCTCTTCAAAAATGATAAAAACCAAGTTAATCGTTAAAAATATAAAATCAAGCCATCATTGAAGCAAAGTTTTCTTTTGAATTATTGTAGTGGGTAATAAGAAACTTCAGGGTATATGTTGCAGCCCTGCCCTTCTGCTTTTGTGATCACAGTTCAAGAATCAAGTGTTAGGATTAGACGTCACACACCTGTTTGCAACTTTGCACCAATTAAGTGTTATGGATTCCATAGACAGGATTGGGGTTTCAACCTATGTATATTCATGGTTTTTTAGACCGTGCGTGTATACGGTGTACGTATATTCTCAGTCTTAGTGTTAATCTTTGGTTATATGCTATGGTTTAAGATGAATGTGTGAAGTTTCCAGAATCTGATCATATTTATTTGTCCTTACCTATGGGATTTAATTGTTAGAATCTGCTTTCTCTGCGTGACTTCTTCTCAAATACTCTTGTTTCTTTTCTGAATTAGATGGATCTGCTGTGCTTCCAATCGGTATATCAACTTGGGATGAAGCTAATTTGGGACACAATAATCATGCTGATTATGTCATTAAGGAAACATCAAAACAAACTGATTCTACCTATACTTGTGAGAATTCCTGCAACAATGGTGCTGAAACCAGTGATTTCAATGATGATTTACTTGCCAACAAAGTAAATAACAATCATGTCAAAGCCTCTAAAGACCAACCTGAGAAGAACTCCAGTCCAGGTGTAAAATCTGATAATGGTGCTCCAAAGAATGCTCGAATATCTCGTGCTGTGCCACTTGGGCTAGATGAGTTTAAAAGCCGAGCATTTAGCTCTAAAGGTAAATCTGGAACTGATCAGGTTGGAAGTGTAATGCATAGAGTGGAGCCTGAAGGGACGGAATACAATTATGCTTCGGCTTCAAAAGGAGCAAAGGTTTTGGCATTCAACAAGGAAGCCAAAGGTGCAACTAATGTTTTGGGAAAAGACAAAGACAAGTACCTAAGAAATCCTTGTTCTGCAGAAGAGAAATTTGTTGTTATAGAACTTTCTGAAGAAACCTTGGTCGACATGATTAAAATAGCTAATTTTGAGCACTATTCTTCTAATTTGAAAGATTTTGAACTGCTTGGCAGTTTGGTTTATCCGACAGACTCATGGGTCAAGCTTGGGAATTTCACTTCTGCAAATGTGAAGCAAGCTCAGAGATTTGTTCTTCAGGAACCAAAATGGGTGAGATATCTAAAGTTGAATCTTCTTAGTCATTATGGTTCTGAGTTCTACTGCACATTAAGTGTTTTTGAAGTTTACGGAGTTGATGCTGTTGAACGAATGCTGGAAGATTTGATCTCTGTTCAAGATAAGGTGTTTGTTTCCAAGGAAGCAACTGATGAACAGAAACCAGTCTCCACCCCAACATTCATCCAGACCGATTCTTCTACTCAGAATGAGGAGATTTATGAAGATCTTATCAATGAAATAGAATCTGTCCCGGCGGAGAGTAGTAGTTCTAAAGGTGAAGCTATAAATGATTCAGCGCCTGATCCAGTTGAAGAAATACGTCAACAAGGTGGCAGGATGCCTGGGGACACTGTTCTTAAGATACTTATGCAGAAAGTTCGTTCTGTGGATGTAAGTTTATCTGTTCTGGAGCGATACTTGGAGGAACTCAATTTCAAATACGGCAACATTTTCAAAGAGTTTGACAAAGATATAGGGGAGAAAGATATACTTTTGGAGAACATCAGATCAGACATGAAGTATCTATTAGACAATGAAGGGGTCATTGTATGTAAAATTTTACCTTATTCAGCTTTTCCATGGTTGTGTTATTCCAATATGCCCTATCAACTCATTCATAATGTTTTACTGTTCTTGCAGGCTAAAGATGTCAGGGATCTTATTTCTTGGAAATCCCTTGTTTCTGCGAAGCTGGATGATCTAGTCAGGGACAATGCTAATTTCAGGTTTGTTTCATTCATTCTTGATCAATATTTTTTCAATGATGTTTCAATCTTTCGTAGCAAGTATGCAACATGGTTTTGAGATTAACAGCCTTAAGTTAGGATTACAAAAAGAAAACCCTTGATGTTGTGTTGCAAGAACTATTTGCTATGTATTTTAGTGTCAAGTGCCAACAGCCTTAATAAACTTATCTTTGAAATACACAGTCCTCTTGACTTAACTTTTGTAATGGTAACTCTTCATTTGACCAGTGAGAACCTCAAGTTTTTTTGCATAAACCGAAGTTCTTGGCCGTATAGCATGAATGGGAATGAAGGCACTAAAACCCCTTAGTTTTAGTTCTGCGTCCAATAAATTGTAGATGATGTGCCAAAACATCTAAAGAATTAGGCTTTTGACACCATATGTGTCATATCTATAGTGTATTTGAAGAAAACACGTTATTAATTTGTTGAAAATGCAATTGCACTTTACTGGGAACTACTTTTCACCTATATGCGTAATGACAGTGAACCAATGGGACTAGCCTCTATTGGACTTGTAATATTTACTTATTTAGTGGTGTATGACTTGTAAAGTGCATAAGAAAATAAGTTTCTATTTAGTGGTTTATGACTTGTAATATTCATCGTATTTGGACCACTGATGCCATACATTGACGTTACTCAACAGGACATTATTAAGCATTTACCGTTAAACTAAGTATAGGTCTAATAACAGCAAAGCAACTACCCTTAGTGAGGGCAGAGCAATATAGCACTTAGGCTAGGATTTCATGGTTAAATCCTCCCACTAGGGAGGGGCCGTTTTCCTAACTTGAACCCTTGTGACCTTAAGGTCATAAGGAAGCAACCTTACTCATTGTGCCAAAACTCATCTTCTCAAATCTTACCTTTAATACAAGTGAATTATTGTTATAATGTTCGGGACATTTGGATGCTAACGTGCTTCGTTGGATCTGCAGGTCGAAGGTTGAACAAGTTGAAGAGAATCAGATATCCATGGAGAATAAGGGTGTGGTGGTGTTTTCTATATGTTTAGTTTTTGGGTTCTTAGCTCTTTTGCGGGTTTTTGTAGATATGGCGCTGAGTGTTTTTGTGTCATCGAGTGTACAAAGAAGTGATGAGTCCAGGAAATTTTGTTGGTTGAGCTCTTCCTGGCACTTACTATTGGTCTGTAGTGTTATAATTTTTGTTCTATCATTATAATTTATAGCAATTTAATGAAACTTTCATAGCTTCTCTTTCCAAAGAAAGCTCATTGCCTTTTTATTGTCTTGTTGTTTGGTCTAGGGGCATATTGCTTGCTTCTTCTTCATATCATTTTAGTACAAAAATAATCCCAAAAAGCATAAATAATAGGGCACAACTTTGAAGAATAGGAAAATAATCAATAAAACCAACCTCCAAAACATAAGCGAATACCCTAAATATCACCATTTCTTGTCAAATACTCATTATCAGACATTCGATCAATCGAACTAGCAATTGAAGCAATATACATTTTAAAACAAATATACTTTATTTCGTTTTCAAACAAGTGTCGACTCGTGTTTTTATTTGGACTTTGTACCAAAATAGTGAACTAAAAGTGACAAAACAGTGGCCGAACTATTTTACAGGTGACAAATGAGTGACAAAAGTCCAGCTACTATTTTGTTTTTTTGGCAAAAATTCAGCCGCCATTTTGGTACAAAGTCCAAAGATATTTACCTATAAAATTTGTCCCACAAAATATAATCAAAAGGAAGCAATGATATTTAACAGCTAAATTAAAATTATTACACTCTAGAGATAGCCAAAAAAATAAGAAACATCAATGACATGTATAGTTGATATGAGGCCCTTGCAACTAGTAACTGCAATATTATCAACAAAAATGAAACAAAAACATAGCATCAAAATCATACATGACATCACATGTATAGATCAAAATGGTAAATTTTGTTTCTTACAATAGTAATCTAATTGTTACAAACTCATCAGCAAATATAAAGTGCAGGCTAAACAATAATGAATACATGAAAATAGATCCCAAAAAATGAGTTGAAAGTAATCAAAGAAAAATAGTTTCAAAAGGCGAATGAAACAATATTTTGCATAGAGGTATATGGTATGTGGATTTCAAGTCCACCCTACAATCCACAATTTGAAGCCAACAAAATAAAAATAATAACTAATATTGAGCAACTATCTTCTGTGTACACACCTCTAGTAAATATTCTCTCAACGATGAATTTGAGATGACCAAATACTCCAATCATGAATAGACTGAGTAACAATCTCAGCCGCCAAAAATGTAGCCGTAAAAGGGTCTAGAATTTGTATGTTGAACCAGATGGTGGAGTGGGCGGCATCCGATTAGGTGTGCGACGGCTGCTGGAGTTAGATCTGGAGTTTGAACCTGAGTTTATATCACCATTCTGTGCTGCTTCACTATAGCGACCATTGGATCCAGATCTTGAAGTACTTCGGTTAGCAGAACCATTGGCGGCAGAATCAAATGCAGATCTCCACTCATCACCCGATGTTGGACCATTAGTTCTTGGGCTGCTTTCTGCAAAAATAAGGTAATCAAAATACTTAGTGTTATTATCATAAAAGAGCAGCATTGCATTTGTAAGGTATCATCCTTGAGAAACACAAAAATAGGATTTGTTTTATCATAAGATAACATGTGTGAAATCAGAATATCGAAAAGAGATAATCATCCAACTGAGAAATCACCCGAGTCCAAACTAACCCATTAACCTAAACACACTAGAAACCCGAATAAAACCTTCAAAAATCAGAAAGGAATAACAGTTAAGGAGCTCCTCTAAGTCTAAGATAAATAAAGTTACTTATTTGCAACCACATAGAAGTGTCAGGATTAGAAGATAGAAGAATCATCTTCAAGTTCTTAACCATGTACCTGTGTCACCACCATCATCAGACCAGCTTGAAGCAGCAGCAGTCGCTGCTGCTTTATTGTCATGAATGCTCAATTGGCGAGTCAGTTTTGAGAGTAGTGAGGACTGTTTCTGATAGCGCTCCCTCCTACGCTTTACATTCTGGTCCTCTAGAAGCAGTTCTTCGATCCTCACTGTACTTTGGGCACTGAACACAAACAAATACAAAAACATTACTATATTATACCCAACGGCAGAAAAAGACCATCGGCAAGGTTGCATGGGTAATAACAGATGGCGGAATATTGTCTGGCATAAAATAGATAGCAAATGCAAAAATAAATAAGACTGTTCCAACCTGATGGAGCTATACAATTGATTTAACATGTCCTCCTTGGCTTTCTCAACTTGGCAAAGAACGACTGCCTGCTCAGCAATCAATCACAAGAATGATTTAAAGCATTTCATTGGAAATGAATAAGGATAAATGGTGTATAAGAACAGTCATGCAAGCTTACTTTGGGGACATTAGCAGCCAGACTATTCAAAACTGCTTCAACATAACCACGCACTTCTTGAGACATCCATCGAAGTTCTTCTTCAGGGTCAGCAGCCCTTCGAGCCATTGTATCCTAGAAATAGTTGGCAACATGACATTCAATTTGATGACTATATTGTTGTATTTAAAAAACAGAGAATTTATGACACGGTTGTTTCTATATATAGCAACTGACATTGACAAGTTGACACACTAAAAGAGTTTCACTATTAGAATATAGAAAATATAAGTAGCAACAACAAACCAGAACCTTTGCGAATTTCAGTAGAACTAAAAGATAAAACAGGAATAAGAAGAATTTGTCACATTTCTAGGTTTCTATTGTGTTATATATAACCTAAGGGCATGGACAAGTATCAAAATCCACAGGAAAAGATCAAGACAAAAAAACCAAGAAAATCAATTTCAGCATAAATCAGTTCTAAAATAAAAAGGTTTATAAATTATTTTTGAACTAAAGAATTTGAAATTAAGAGAGGGAAAGTCAGCAACTAACCAGAGAACCATCAGAACGGCTTTGGTGCATGGTAGGAGATGCACCCCTCATTGGTCCTCTAGAAGGCTGAATAACTTTTGATATCTTGTTTAACCATTCAACCTTGTCGGCCATACTCTCGGCTTTCAACAGAACTGCACTGTGGGCTACACGACAAATAGGGAATTGAGTTTAGAATAAACTAGTAATATAGTATGTAAGGCAGATTACAAGACAAGTGCTGTTAACCCAACAGCATACCTTTCAAAACAGTCTTGTATGGAACCTTGCTAGTTATCTTGAACACGAGACTTGCTGCTTTACCAGAATCAGGCCCATTAGCCTTTTTATCCTTTGAACTTTTTGGAGGCGGCTCTTCCTCATCCGAAACCTCTTCAATATTACACTCCTGCACAAAAATAGATGAGAAGGGGACACGGAAATTGCCATGTAATATTGTACTGATTTATGTCTAAAATATCAAACTATTAGCAAGTTTGTATATATGCATTGGCAAATATGTATTATCATGTACACCCCAATTGGATGAACATCCGACTTCTATAATGGAGGTCTCAGGTTGAAAACCTATTGGGTGAGGACAGGAGTGTTATAAGGGGGAGAGCAACCGCAGTTGAGCAGCAGCTCAATCAATGGCCCAATGGACCTACTTGTTGACATAAAAAGAAGTATAACAAAAGTATTCAGTGTCTTCATACCTCCAAGGTTATGACCCCACGGAAATTTCTTTCCTCCTGCTTTTTGGTGTAACCTAGCTGTAAATTAAAGCAGTCAACATTGTAATGAGTAGTAATTTCCAAAGCATAAATACATTCACGCACACATAGATTTGGATGAACGTTTAGATAAAATGTCATATAGATTAAGGTAATAAAGATACTGTCCGCTCATCATACGTGTGTTTGTTAAGTGCATTGTGAACCCCAATTCAATTCAAATTGATATAAACATCCACACATACATATATATTCATGTTGAAGAAAATCAATAAGGTGAAGAACCCATGCAGAACAGAGATAGAGTGCCCATATAAACTAATTTTGTAATTAAGATAAATGAAAAACTTCACAAACCTTTCCAGTCTTCTCATTCAAAACAAACCATCTCCTGCTCCATCCATTAGTTTTTGCACTTTTCTTTAATATAAATCCTGATAACAATAAGAAGTTTAAGAAACATATACATAAATATTTTGAAACGCTCGCTAAACCAAGTACCTCAGGTAAGAATCTCAATATATTAAATTTTACTTTCACATACAATTCAGAAATGTTTAGCCAACATCATAAAAGGCGTTTGAAAATTTAAATTTACAGAAATTAAATTATAATATTCTTACGAACAGACAACTGGAATAAAATTAAGGTAGGTACAGAGTCAATAACACTTTTAGAAAAAGGGTCATAGATTGTAATAAAACGCCCATGTTAGTGCACAAACCTGCTGTTATTTCTCCTTCAGGGCCGGCAGTCTTTAAACCTGAACCCTCTTGAACTTCTTTCTCTACCTGGCCAGGTTTCTCCTTCATCGATTTCAAGCTTCCACTGGCTTGCTGACCACCTGTCTGAGGACTGGCTGCCTAAGACAAAATATTATAGAGCAAATAAATAACATTAACACAAAAATCAGACTCAAAGCATAGTTATGAATCTAGAAGTGTATTTTTTGTGAACTCATGCAGTCATACTCCGGATCACATAAGAAAAGAGACACTACCCTATTCAGGATTGTTTGCTCTGCCTCATTTCCTTTTCTAGTGGATCGGTTCTTCAGCTCATCCTCTCGGCGCTGTCTCTCCATTCTAAAAAACACCAAAGACAGAGGTCAACTATGCAAGCAGCAGGTAAAGATCTGGAAAGATGACCTATCAACTTAAGATGTTGTAAGGTTTTCAAAAACAAACTAGTAACTTCTCTACTTTCTGAGTGGCAATGGAAATGCTATTAGACAATCATTTAAAGTCCACTGTGTTATAGCACAAAGCTCGAGCATATTACATTACAATTTACAAACAGACAATGAGTACCTAATACCCTTTCATGAACCAAACAGAAAACTAGAGTACCTCCTCTGCACCAAACGAATAAAGTGTTGAGGGGGCACAAATGCTCGCTCCATATCAACCAGTGCAACCACCATTTTCTTTGCTTCATTTTTAAACCCATCTAATGCAGCACTCGCAATTGCCACAACCTGGTAAATGGTTAACTTAGTTATAGAATTTAATAGAAACACATAAATATTTCATTCACATCCTAATAAAAACAAAGAACATATAACATGCGCGAGAAAGCATACCTCTCTCTTAAAAGGAGGATACCTCCCAAGACCCGGTGTAGCATTTGCAGCAGCAGAAACAATATCTAGCAGCACGCGGTGGACCTGTTTCACCAATTAGTCGGCAACTCCGTGAACACAGATCATAAGCAACAATGGATTTTTAACATTATTTAAACTTATACAGTACAAAAAACATACAAGGAAAACAGTGCATATACATTGTGAAACTATCTCCCAAGTGATATCCACACAAAAAATACTTACATTGTATGTTATCATTACATATGTGGTTGCTAAATAAGGACCGCATGATGAAGGTAGCATATTTATAATAATAATAAAATAAAAGCAGTAATATTATGCCCAGATTGTGTTTCCAAGACCAAGTCACTGTAACTAAAGATAAGTTGTATGACAAATAAAATCCATATGACATGTTGACAATTGACATTACTAGACAAAACCGTACCTATTGAAAAGGGTACTATTCAATAAAAGTTATTAACTCGCAACTAAAAAAGAAAAAAAAAAAGATACATGGCATAACAAAGTGAATCATACTAAATACAAAAGGTCTGAATGAAACGCACCTCATCAACACAAAGTCGTGATGGTTCTTTGGCCATCTCCAGAACAATTTTTATTAACGATCTCAAACCTTTTTCAGGAGATATGAGGTATGGTTGGTAACCGTCAGCTTCCAACACAATCTGATGCAAATACAATATAAAGAAATAGTCATGGAATAAAACTCTGAAAGTGATATAAATTATATTAGAGATGGAACTGGGGACAATCAGCAGTAGGAAATATACCCTCTTAACATTGTTGATATCAAAATGTCTGTCTAGAGGGAGCTGCTTGATCCTGTTTGGAAAATTTCCCTCAAAACTGGCAACAATTTTCCAACCAGAACCCTGTGACAAAAAAAATTGTTGTATCATTAGCACTTTTTGTAAGAAACCCCTTTAGAATTAACTACATGAATAGCTATTGATAAACGTATGCTCTCTGTGACTGCCACAAGACAAGTTACAATCCTCCCAGTTTTTATTGTGGTATTGAAGTGCAGACACTTCCTCTTCTTCAGAACTTAATGGGGATTCAGCTTATTCAATAGCTAACGAAACAGGTTTTCAATGACTAACAATTTATTAGTATCATAAGATGCACTACAACTGACCTGGTGTAGTGGAGAAATCAGAAATGATTAATATATTTAAAAGCTAAATGACATTTCCTGCCCAACAAGGTCTCAAAGTGAATCATCGAACTTAATCAAGACCATTTCACTTATCCAAATGTGTGTGGGAAGAGATGGTAATTTATTTCTCCTCTGTTTTCTCCATTTCATTCTTCAATTTCTAGATGTCATAATAACAAATAACAAGACATCTGGATTTACTAATAAACTAAAGCAATATGAAATATATGCTAAGAGAGCGTGGTTTTCAGGAAACTTGAATGCAGAAAAGCAACCATTAACATTTAACTTACCTCACCACTTGTAATGTGCTGAAGAAACTTGTCCTCAAATTCACGGCAAAGTTCCAATGCTATAGCTCTTGTGCCCTCTGCACTGTGGACCATTTGCTCACCAAGTCTAAACAGCTCATCTTTAACTATTTGAGATTTCCCCCGCAAACTGCATAGATGAATGAAATGGTGTTAAGAACCCAACAGAAAAAACTCCCATTATGGTCAGTAGAGGGAAGAGCAACATGCATCTACTCAATCAACTAATAATACAAAACACCGAAACAATTTTTTTTTCTTTTCATAAAAGAAAGTATACTAACCAGAAAAGACAATACATGAATGACATAGAGTCCTCATAATAAAAGAAACAACGAAGACTACATCAACAGCCAAATACACACCCTTTAACACAAGAAAGATTGACATTTAATCTGGCTGGAAAATCCCATTGCATTCATATGGGATCCATATCTTCAGATCTGATATGCTTATTCAACTATATTGTTAGTTTAATAGTATCGGTCAGGAATTATCTGAGCAGTAATGGAATTGCAATTACCATTACCAACCTATACAGGTGTGAAGGAGTATGTGTATCCTGTCAAAATAGGCCAAGGGAAGTTTCAGTAATAATTATACATTGAGAACTTCCTTGGATATGTTTTGGTAAACAATTTTTCCCATAACGTGAATACCATAACTTTAAACAACCAAAAATTAATGACAGAAGTTGCTTAATTACACTAAAGACATTATACCAATGCACATATAAAAAGTAAGGAAAAAGAAGGGAAAATATGAAATACATGAAAACATTTACCCAGAAAGGAGGTTCGGAAGCCGGACTTTCATACGACTGCGTATTTGTTGCGCCAGAGCATCCACCAAAGCTATTCTACCTAGCTTAGTTTGAGGGGCTCCAGTAAGTATTGATTTAAGACTTTCAGTCTCAGCCTTCCATGCAGTTTCCAAAGAGTTCTCAGATCCAGCTTGTGAAGAAGCTATTGATACAGACTGACCAATTAACGCAACCCATGGAATATCATTCGTTTTTGGTGGTCCCTGATTCAATAGAAGAGCCTTAACAGCAGCAAGAGATTTCTGGTCAGAAGCGGCTTGATCAATCTTACTAATTACACCAATGGTTCGGGTACCTGTAATCAGCAAAATAAATGTTCGCTAATCCCAAAGAAAATTAATAAATGGAGGACAAGACTACTTTTTTTACTTGTTCTTTTTTTCCTTTTCTGGAGTGAGGGAAAGAGGATTTACCCAACTTAATAGTAAAATAAACAAATAAGCAATGCATGATAAGAAAAAGTACTGAGAGCAAGCAAAGAATGGAATCAATGTTTACCCTCTCCATCATATTCCTTGGCCATTCTCAGGGCTCGAGAAGAAGAAATTTCAGGAGCTTGGACCGCAGGAATAACAACCAGCAAAATGGCATCATTATGCTGAGCATAGTCACTAACCTATGCAAGGGAAATCACAAAATTATTACCAAATATGTTCTGATATCCGACTCGGCCATAACTTTTCACTAAGAAACTACTCAACAACATCAGTCACTTACAATTGAATCATCCATAATCCGTTGATCCAGTCCAGGTAAGTCAATCAATTTGAGAGAAGGTGCTGAAAATTTTAATGTTAGCTAAAAATGTAACCCATGGTACCAAAAAAACAGATTAATAAGATATATGCACCATACAATAGCATGGCATCAAATGAATTAGCCAACCAAATACTATCCACCCAGCAGCTTTTTCAGTATGTGTGTAGTAATCAACCTTCAACAGTCTTCTAACAGCAGATCATGCAATCATAATAGAGCTAGAAACAAATGCACTGAATGCTAGTCTTCAAATATCCACGTTTGTATAAGTGTGGCCTCAGTTCAAAGTGAATTACGTTTACACAAATGTTATGTAGCATAAAACCCAAATCAATAACCCACATGTGACGTAAGTACGTAACAAATAATAATTGAACAAAAAAATAGTTATCTTATTGCACCTGCTATTTCAAAAAATAATCTAACAACCTTCATGCTTTGTATTGTTACTTTTACTGGACACGATTCTTATAAAACTAAAATGAAAATTAGAATAGGAAAAAAAGGCCCTTGGTGCAACTCTTTGGAAATATCCTCATTTTATAGTGGTTACTCAAAGTACAATTCTCTCTCTGGGTTAATATAAAGAATCAAAAATACAGGTTTTAACTCCTCTCTCCTCAGACCCTTTGCAATTTATTTTCTCCCTCCCTTTTATTCTACCCAAGTTAATCATGCAGGACTCCTCTGATAAGTCCAATTAACGATAGCACATTTCTTTTCTACCATGCTTGTCAGTTCACGGTATTGAAGTGCATATACATTTCATATTTCCGGAAAGAAAAAAGAAGGTAAACTGCTCAGTTTCTAAACTTTAAGTCTTTAAAAATGTCATGTAAAAGTCACATATTGATATGACAATGAGTCAATGACTACTATTAACAATTGACCAACCTGTACTTGTGCGAAGCTTCAAGTAAATTTCGTCCCGACCTTTACCAGAACCGCCCTTACTCAGTCTATCCTGTAAAGAATGCCGCAAAGCACCTGCAGATCAACAAAAAGATTGAAGCACGCATATTTAACTATATGGAAGTGGCTGGTATAAGCATACTTAAATGCTGCCTGTAAGCCAGACAACTTAAAGACCCCCAGTGCTTAACAACATCACTGACTCCTTGTCAATTTAATTTTCCTTAGAAATAGCCCTCCAAATAAATGCAATTCAATGTAATAGTAGGCAGGTAAATCTGCCATCAAAGAGCTCTCGACTCAGCAAAATTTATGGGGCAACTCATAAACCCAAGGACAGATCAGTGATGTTGTTACAATCCTTGGAGGACTATATTGACCATTATAACGATCAATAAATACAGAATACTACTAATGGTAATAAGGGCCTATCAGCAATAGTTACTAACTTGCAGAAACTGGTTGAGACTTATTGTCAATTTGCATGATAATCGATTTGCTGCTCAGAGAACTATCCCTCTGTAAATCAATGCTTATAGGAGCTCGAGTAGCACCATTTTCACCAGTTGGCTGAACAGAGCAGAAAATAAATTTAAGACTGAAGAAAACAATTGTTATGGGATCCCATCAGATATATATAGTACACCAAGAATCCAAACCCTCAAGGAATCCAGCTTACCAAAATTGGATGTCCAATTAAACTGTTCAAAACTGCAGATTTACCAGCGCCCTAACCATTTTAAGAGAAACAAAAAAAAAAGTTAATAAATAAACGAAGATCACTGGACAACAAGGCTTGCTATGGCATGTAACCTGACTATCAAAACAATACAGAATGCTGAGTTAAATTTTTATTTATTTTTTTGTCGTCTACAGTTCACCATAGCTCATAACCACTTCTACAATCCCTATTTGGTTGAATATCTAGCGAGTCACAAGTACAACATCAATAAATTAATATATACATATATATATATATATACATATAATAAAACCAAACAGTCCCCTGGAATTAAAATATCAAGTTTAGGCCCACTAGCATTGGTAAATAAACTTGCTTGGAAGCAAAAACAGGAAACAACTGATGCATGAACTTTTAAGATGCTTTTAGACTTTAAGGCGAACTCAAAAAACTGAAGCACAAACTTTAACATGGGTGAACCAGAGTATCAGACATAAGGTTGCCTTCTAAGATGTTTTAAGTCTTTAAGGCATCGTTTTCCAAAGCAATTAGAGTGTCATACATGGTAATTATAAAGGTTATGATTAACTTCATAGTAAATAAGCCATTAAGCCCTAACTGCTAAACATTTGATTTCCAGATCATCTTTATATAGTTCTTGACACACATCTTAAATTACACTCAATTGGGATCTAAAGATAACTAAACCCCAATTCGATCCCTTACACTAGACTCCAATATGACTTGGTCACCCATAATTTATTCTATATAATTGCAACTAATTCATAACTCAATAACTAAAATTGAACTTCACAACCCCTTTGTAACCCTCCAATAGCACTGAAAACCAAAATAACAGCAAAAACAATATCTTACTAACCCTATCCACTACTCCAAACCTCTTATCAACCAATACCATACATTAAATACGAGAAAAAAAAAACAATTAGCATTCCAACAGATCAACAGTATGTACAAAACAAAAAGCTAACGAACAAGTAAGCAGATCAAAAGATCCACATCAACCTAAAACGAAATCCTGCGAACATATTATGTACTTACAACATTGCCAAGAGCAACAACATTCAGGAAAGTGGAACTCCGCTTGGAAGAAGATGAGGTTGAACTGTCATCGACGTCTTCGTCGGCGAGCACAGCTTGGGCCTGCCGCATCGAATCGGCAAGCTGATGCAAATCGTCCATAGCATCCATTGAGCTCGAAAAAAAAAAGATCTGAAACCGAATCCAAAACTGTTTGTGCCGATTACGGATCAGACGAAGCAGATCGAGACAAATAAGACCTGAATATGAAATTGGACTTCGGAGGGATCGAGAAATCGAGGTGAGATCGAAGAGAAAAGAAGAGGAAAGGGTTGGAGTTTTTGGGTATTTTCTTCTTCTTCTTCTTCTCACACTTTCTCTCTCTACGTTGGGTGTTTTTGAAAACGTATTGTTGATTCTCTCTCTAAATGCTTCGAGTCTCGTTTTTAACTTTTGAACTTTGAAATTTTTGTGTGTCGATTTGTGTTTGGTGTGTTTTCAACTTGGAGTGAAGGTAAAAAAAATTGAAGGTCGGTTTTTTTACAGTTTACGGTGGCGGGTGAGTTTGTAATTGTATGACTCCTAGTCTTAACCGTTAAGACATGGATTGGTCAACCATGGGTTTTTCCTTTCCTAGTGATATCAATTTGGACTCTTACATTACATACCATTTATTTACTTTGAAACCCACAATGACTCTATCTCATTTGATGAAGATTTTATTTGACCACTTTGACTTGAACAAGATCGTCCGGCAAGGGGACATAAAAAAAACTAATAAACCAATTGTTTATGTTTCTCCAATTGCTTTGTTTATTCTCCGACATCTCTTCTAGTTTTCGATTATTGATCTTATGGTTTTCTTGTTAAGTTAACGGATTCTTGTCAAGACGGTAGACGGATTGTTATAAGAGTTTTATAAAATTGGAAGTTGATTGAGACACCTTTCTGGTGAATTATCGGGCAATAGCAAATGTAGCAGGGGAGGGTGATGGAAAATCCATAGTGGATGGCATGGGAGGGGCGGACGAGATAAGCGATCTCGACTATGACACAAAAATGGCTTATGGTTGAAGAATCAACAACCACGTTGTTTTATTTGTAGGGAAACCTACGAAGGATGATCTTGTTGTAGCAATGAAAGGACATGTGACTCATTTGAGTCGCCTAAAGTTACATGTGGACATAACGGTTTTCGCTTCAAACATGATCACCTAGGACGGTGATGGGTGGTGGTCAGTGTTTCGGAGTGGGGTAGTAGAGGTTGGTTTGCGGGGTGAGGGGTTTGTAGATCCGCGAGGCACTCAGTTAGGTAGGAGTAGGGGTTGGCAGAATCTAGTGGTTGAGTCTTATGCGTTTCAAGTAATTCAACCTTTGCAGGTTGGAAGGGATCATCTTTTTAGTTACATATTAGCTCTCACGTGAACCATCAATAGGTTTCGGTCTCATCCACATTTTGAAATTTCATAATATGACTTGTACTAAGACATGAAGTTAAAGTATCAATTGTGTTATCTTTGGATCTAACGAAATCCACTCTTATAGCTTTCTATGACACAAGTCTTATATCATATTTAAGTATGATTTAAATGTGTGTGTGAGTTAGTTATTGTAATTAACATTCTTAAACATGTTATTGAAATGTACAAGAATTACATGAATTGGTTTACTTACCATAAACAACTTGGACATAAGTGCTTGAAGTCATTTCACCTCTACTTTGATAGTGTCAAGTGCGACTACTTTGAGCTCAAAGGTCAACTTATACAACAAAGTTTGTTTTACCGATATTAAGTGACAACACTGCCACTAATGGTAAATACATACCTTGTGCAACTGTAATTTTCAGAGTTGTTAGCTATCTAGCTTGCATCGCAAAAGCCTAAAAGAATTGTTGTATATTTTTCATAATGTAGTCCAATAGAGAAACAGTTCCTTCAAGAATTTCATCATTACATCTATGGTCGTTCGATGTGTTCTATTTGGACAACTTGTACACCTACTCAACTTGATGACAAAATAGAAATATATAGTAGAGAACAATTAGCCAAATACATCATCCTTCCAATAGTAAGAGAATATCTTATATGGGCTACATGAAAACCATTATCATTTTTGAAGAATGTCACAAAGGGATCATAAGAAGTATTTATATGTTTCACATTTTTATAGTCAAACTTCTTAGTTATACTTCGAACATATAGGTGTACATTCGTATTTAAACACATCATACTTCTTAGGCGTGACCAACATGAAATTCATAATTTAATGCTCACCTCATATTAATAAAATAAATCAAAATTCAAATGTCCAAGTAATAATCCATTTCAAATCACTTTCAACTATGGTTTTTCACTTTTATTATAACTTCTAATTTTATAAAATAAATATTTTGAGTTCTAGCTCCTTACGAACTCAGTAGTTCATTGGAATCTACCCAAGGTTAAGATATATTACCCAAAAAAATGTACTTAACCTATAGGGACTTGACATATTTTCTTGAAGCATTGGAGGCAAACTTGTCTTCATGGTGAGTTTTCTTTACCATGCTTCTCCATGTGCCTTCGGGTATTCGGTTCGTTCAAGTCTAACTTTCCTTTCGTTTTACATTTTCTTTGGAAGGGTAACCAAACTCCAGTATGACTTGTCGATTTGGTTTTGCCATTTATAATTTTATCATTTTTCGACTGAATTTGTCTTAAACATTCTATTTGAGATAATTTCAAATACAAATATTCAAAATCTATTGTTTCTTCAAAAATAAAATCTAGTCCAATAAATATTTCCAGCTGTTAGGGCTCGATCTAGTTTTTCCTTTTGTAACTGGACCATTTAAATCCATTGTTACCCACATATGTTACATATAAAACCCGTAACTCGATCCTATAAATATTTCCAGCCATTAGGGCTCGATCTTGTTTTTCTTTTCATAACTAGATCATTTATATCCGTTGTTATCCGCATATTTTACATGTAAAACCCGTAGCTCGATCCGAATCGAAACATACAACTACAAGATGCAATCAGATTAGACGTTTCCAATCGAACCCAATGAAACCCGACCAAACTCGAAACGCTAGCTCTCATTGAAAACTTGAAATCACTAGTCGGTCATAAGTCATAACGCAGGGTATCAGCCCTAATCATTACCATCACTCACATTACATTCATCAAACCAACAGAGGCCATAGAGCCACACACACACACACAGAAGAGAAGAGAAGAGAAAGCGAAGACGATGTTCAAGAAGGCGGTGGAGGCAAAGACACAGCAGAGGCTTTCAGGAGCTGACCGGAAGAAACTCCGGCGAGCTCTCCGGGACAAGTTCCCTCGCCCCTCCGATGCCGACTTCGACGCCTTGCTTCCTCCTAAGGTCTCGCCTCTTTCTCTCTTTTGTGTTCATAGTTCCCAATAATTTTCCATGCAGATTTGTACATTCAATTGGAATAGAATCGTTTTCTTTTGGTACGATGCCTGAATGTGCTTAGCTCAGCTCAGCTGACCTCATTTCGATCAGGATATGAATCGCGCAATCGTCGAGAAAATTTTCAGTTTTCTTTGATTGACAATTAGATTAGCTTATCAGGTTTTCTTTGTCGATTAAATTCACGCACTCTTATAAGTTTGAGGCAATTACAGCTTTCTACCAGTTTTTTTGGAAGTTTTGTGTGTAGAGCTTACTGACACTTTGGATTATACCCAGTCATTTTTGATTAATTTATTAGAAGTTGTATATACTATGCATCAACCAGTTTTTTTTAGGTAACTGTATCATTCATTATGATGAACAGAACACATGTGTATCATGGCATGAAGCAGGAAAAAACTTCAATTTGTTTCATCTTTTTGCTCACTTATGAGTGGTGAAAATTAGTTTGGGTTCTATTTGTTGTAAATCTCAGTTCATGTTTGGACCAGTTTGATCGCCTTTTGTTTTTATTCAGATATTTTTGTTTTTGCTTGACTGAACTTACATCATTTTCCCTGCCTGCAATGCAACGCTTGGAGACTATGTTTATTTTGTGCAGCATGAGTGACTTTTGAATTTTACTGCTCTTTTGACGAAGTTATCTATGCATTGACCCACTGCATTTTTTGGGTATGAAATCAATGTTTTAGGCAGAATTAACTCTTACAAAGTTTCAAAATCGAGTTCATGTGTATAGCGTGGAAGGTGGCTTTCCTATGTTCTTTGATATTGATGGGCGAGGCACTGATATATTCCCAACAGGTATGCGCTTTATTTTTTATCTTTAATTTTCAAAATAAAGAAAAAGAAACTGAAGCAGTTACATCGCCATGTAAAAACGTGTAAAACACAAACCATTTATTTCATATTTCCTTATTATTGTCATCTGAATTGAAACAGTAATTAAAATTTGGTGTCTTAAAGAGGATGTTTTCAGAATAAATGTTCTTTTGTCAATATTTGTTCATCATTGCATACACACATCGGTAGCGTTTAGATAAGAACTTCCGTTAAGGAATGAGAATCAAGAATCGGAATGGGAATGAAATTCCTATTCGTTATGTTCGTATTAGAACTTTTTGGTTATGAAAATGGCTTTAAAATGAGATTCTCATTCCCACCCATTCTTGATTCCCATACCCATTTCAATTTTTTTAATCCAAACGCTACCATCATTATTATAGCATGTTTTTTAATGCCTCATAATATATCATGGTGTAATGCACTCAATTGTCAAATTGGAGTGAAATGTTGATTTCCTGGCTAGAAACCAATAGACTCTTGTTGTGGATGAGTGGTGGACTATCTTAAACCAAATAATTTTTTGACGGCTAGGGAAATTTAAGCTAAAATGTTCTGCTAAATTTTAAATAAATTTGAGCAGTAGTTTCTTTTCCAGTATGGTTATTTTACTTTCACGAATTACTTGGCTGCAATTGATTTATTTTTACCGTGCAGTTTATGCTCTCTGGAAGGTTCCGGAACTCCTGCCTGCCTTCTTTTTGAAGGGTGGTGAGGTTTCTCGATATGTCATTGGAGGGGCAGATTTGATGTTCCCTGGTATAAGTGTACCTCCTGAAGGTCTGCCTTCATTTGTAGCTGGGGAAATATGGGCAGTAAAGGTCCCTGGCAATCCAGCCCCAATTGCAGTAAGCTTCTTCTCTGTGTTCCTATGCTTTGCATTTCACTTGTACTTAAAAATTTCCAAGGTTATAAAATTTCTACTCACAATTATTGCTAATGATTGATGTGTCTTAATAAAGGTTGGGACTACCACAATGAGCAGCACTGAAGCATTGAAAGCTGGTTTGCGCGGAAAGGCTTTAAGAATAACTCATTATTACCGTGACTTACTTTGGTAAGTATAGCTGGAAACTGACTTGGACATTTGATTAGAAATATTATCCTTTATGATTGACAGTGTATCTGTTATGGACCCTTTTTTTGTGTGCAGGGAATCAGCTGGAGGCCATTGTGTTCCAAATGGAGGTTTCTTTGAGGATATTGTTTGTGAAGATCCTGCCTTTTTGTCATCCTGCCAAGCTTCTGATTCATGTGAGAATGTCAATGACGCTTCAAGTGATCAACAGAACAGTGTTATTACCAACAAGGAAGTCGGTGGTTCAATTCATGAGAAAGATGTCCAATCTGCAGCTAATGCTACTTCAGCAACAGAAACTGATACTAAGAATGATGTTCCCGAACAAATAATTGCAAGTGTGGGTGATCTGAAGGTAGCTGATAATTCATCTGTTGCTGAACCAAGTGCAGAGGATCAGCATGTGCTCTCTACTGAGGACATTGATAAGCTTTTGGACAAATGCCTTCTGCAAGCTTTGCACACAACCATTAAGGATAAGGACCTTCCCATGCCTGGGAGCACATTATGGTAGAAGAACCTTCCCATATTTTTTACAAGCTTGGGCTTTTGTAATGATTTTTTGCCAAATATTTCCACACTTTTTATGATCATGAAACTAGCCATTTTGATGGTTTTTGTTTTCACTTATTTGTAGGTCAAACCATGTCCTGCCCTGTAGGCCTTCTGGCATTACACTAGATATCAAGAAGTCTTCATTCAAGAAACTGTCCAAGTGGTTGCAAGCTAAATCATCTGCAGGACTGGTGCGTAACTTGATGATTCCAATCAATTTCTTCCTTTCCCCCTATAAATTGGATAGTTTAAACTTTAAAGTCGTTTATTATGTCAGATTGATGGATATTACTGGTTAGTGTTTACAAAAAGATAACTTAATGGGAACATCATGACACCCAATGTTGCTAGCTTGGGTTAAACTTCTCTCAATTAAGTGAAATCTGTACACTTAACTACTGAAAAACTAGTGGGATTCACCACTCCCTCTCCGTTGTGCATTTTTTTAAAAATAACTCTCTGGTCTCTGCAATGTCCTGAACGATCATATTTTATTGACTATCTCTATCCTTGCTATTTGTCATTAATTGTTGGTTGGTTCATAGGTCTGCTGAACCTGATCATCTTCTCTCGAGCAACTTTCTGTCCTGTCCTTATTTGTGTCAATTTGGTCCTTATTGTAACAGATTGTTTCTCAGGTTTGAACTGATTTGTTATTTTTGCGACGGCGCCTAATAGAGGCAGCACAGCTGATGAAGTCAAGTGGTTTTTAATATACTGCAATAGGGCATAGTAGAGCTATACGCAAAGCTATTATACTTGTTTGGTTTTGGCCTAAGAATTTGAATTTGATTGTGCTCAATGAAATGACTATTAATCCCCCTGCCCCACAACCTTACATCATGAACTGGTGTTATAGTTAGTTTTTGAAGAGTAATATGTAAAAGTATTTTCAAAAAAAAAAAAAAAGAGTAATATGTAAAAGGTGTTGCCAGTTGGATAAGATGTTTTGAAATGACTACGATCTTAAAGACATTTGTCCTGGCCTATATGTAGCATGGATGCTTCAGTGTAGGAAATACACCCGGATATGCTATACTAGTGAGAGTCTTTAGTAAATTGTAGCGGATAAACACTAAGCAGTACTCATCTCAGTAAAATATTGGGTGGATTTAAAGAATTTTTGAGACCAGTAAGATTTAGTATGTAATGGACCTCCACGCTTATGTTTGACATTATATTTGGTGAGAGCTTTCCACATTAAAGAATGATAGGTTACAATTTGTATAATTAAGTTAGTTGAAAGGACATGAGAGTGAGGGAACAATAATATGAAATTGGTGAAGGTCAATTTGCAGAGATTTCGGGCCGATGGACTTAAGCATTAAGTGTTTTCAAGGGAGGCTGAATTTTATTTATCCATACTAGATTCTTGTTTGTATCACACTCTTGTTTTATGTTTGCAATCCCATCATTTTTTTTATCTCTTTACATGTTTTTATACTCGCAGATCCAAGTGAAAGAAGATAAACACAAAAAAGAGATAGTGTTATGTGCTGTTAATCGCAATCATCCCGAGTACTCATCCTTCAGGCCAGAAAAACGACCAGTAGAGAAAACTGATGTGGCCAGTGAACATGCAGCTAAAGAAAGTAAATCACAAAAAGGGCTTGAAGTGACAGAGATATACAAACCAAGCGTGCATGTGAATCCTATTTTTGCTTCCGTAGGAGTTGATACTGGAAATTTCTTCAGTGCTTCAGAAGCCACTGATGTTGTCTTCATGTATGTCGAGAAAGAAAATTTGGTCAAGCCTACAAATAAATCTATTGTAGTGTTGGATGCAATATTATGCGATGCTTTGTTCAAGGGAGCTATTAAAAAGGGAACAATGTACCCTACTGAAATTCATAAAAAAGACCTAGGATCGACATTCATAAATCGAATGCAGGCCCATCATCTTGTAACAAGAGGAAATGAGTCAGTTGTTCGAAAAGGTGCTTTGAAAACCATTCAGATACTTACAGAGCGGAGGCAGGGCAATAAGAAGGTGACTAAGCTTACAGGTTTCGAGACATTCTTGATAGATGCTGACATGTTGGCATCAGAGCTGCAGAAAAAGTTTGCTTGCAGCACGTCAGTGACGGAACTTCCAGGTATATATATCATCTTATCATTCCAGTGTTGCTTCAAATAAATTTGTTTGCAAAGTTGTTATTTGTCATGATCATTGGCTATAAATGTGTTTACTTTTTCCCAGGTAAGAAAGGACATGAAGTTCTGGTTCAAGGCGGGGTAATTGATGATTTGGCTAGACATCTGGTTGAACACTATGGAATCCCGAAGAAATACATTGAAGTTCTTGATAAAACCAAGAGATGAGAGTTGATGAATAATCATTTTTTTCTCCATTTCCAGTGATCTTATGAGATTAATTGCATGCCGAGAAAAGAGATGCTGGAAGTACATCGACTTTGTTTTGCAATTGCTGCAAAATTTTCAGAAATGTATGTTTTTCATGTTTCTGGAGTAGATGTCATGTGTGGTTCCATATATAAATGGATCATGTTTGTGGAGCAATAATGTATGATTGACAGGAATTTATAATTCAATCTTAACTAGGCTGTGCTAGGCTTACCCATAAGGTTCCAGCAGGTATGGATCTGATTGTGACTATGAAATATTATAAGTTTTATTCTGCAGCGTATCTGGTAAGCAGACAAGTGTATCATGACGATATTAGAGTTGTAAGTGTTTTCTGGTTTTGGGGTAGGATAGTTGTTATATATATGTGATACAGCCAGTTAGAGCTGGCAATTTTGGACCGACCTGATTTGTGCTCAATCCAATTTGACCAACTTTCAGGTTTAGCAAACCCGCATGATTTAGTACATTTCATTTCTAAAAACTGAAATCTAACCCAAATCGAAATTCAAAGTATTTTTGGGATGGTTTGAGTATGTTTCATTCACTCGACTCTGATCGAAGTATGATTTGTTAGCTCTATCGCCAATTGTCGATTGTTTCTCTCTTACTAGTGGTCACTCTTCACTTGACTTTAAGGTAGTTTCATGATAAATTGTGTATTTTTTTATGAATGATTTTTGTTTTTCCGATTTTGATTGTGACATATATTTTGTAATTGAAATTTAAGCAGATATACTTACCACTAAAAAATTAATAAATTTTTTATTTTCAGTGACAATCCAGAAAAATATTTAAAACTAATTTTTCAATCTTCCAATTTTTTTTAATAGCTCGGCCTTTCGCCCTGGACATAAAGAAGTTAGAGTCGTCGCTAGTATTAGTTGTACTTTACTTATGGTTGTGAGTAGTTACGATAATTTGGATCCAAATTCGATGCACCAGAACTTTGATTTGATAATTTCAGACCCAATCCAACACATTTTACACCAAAAGATAAAATCAACTCAAACCGAATCTAAAACTCGAAATTGTCATTTGATCAGCAAGTAGGTGTAGTACTTTATGCTCTACAAAGAGTACTTAGTTTAAAGTAAGAGGGCACGTGGAAAACATTGTTCTTAATTTAGCCCCTCGTCAACTAAAATAGGGGTATATTTGCAAGTTTTGTGTAGTATCAGGGTGTACTTACAATAAACAAAAAACTCGAGGGTCTAAACGAAATAAGAGCTACATTTATGGTACGTATTTGCATTGCTTTTTCCTGAAGGAGAGAGAAAATGGGAGTCAATGACTAAATTCAGTGTATCCAAATAAATTATTGTAGCAGCCTCTCAATTTAATTTTGATATAATATTTATTTTAATAATATTCATTGAACCCACCCAACCCAACCCAAAACCGCACTCCACATATAATAAAATCTGCCGACGACCAACACCTACCTTTCATTTCTCTTTTCTCTTCTCTCTTTCTCTGCAACTTTTTTTGCCCTATCTTAGGGTTTCAGTGGCCTTCCTGCTCCATCTTCTCATGCATTTTTGTTTTGCAGATCTGTTCACCGCCATATTCGTCTCTTTCGTTTTTACCTCCATCTTTTTTGCTCTCGTTAGAGGGTTTTCTGGTCAGGAACAGCGAAGATTTGACCTCCCGAGGTTTTTTGAGCTGCACCTATGTCGAAGCTCTTTGATTTCGTTGGTATGTTCTGATTATCTGATTCTTTATTGGTAGTTTTTTGTATTAGCTTAGATGTGTTTGCGGATTGCTTGATTTATGCGATTTTGAGGCTGTTTGGTTGGTTATTATGTAGATCGGTTGTTTGTTTTGTTTTTTGAGCTGTTGTATGGTTGTTACTTGTGTTTTGTTCATGAGATCGGTATGTTTTGTTTGTTCTGATTTTCCTATTGGATTTTTAGGTGTTATGTGTTTATTATCGGTATAATTTGTGTGTTCTGTTTTTCTAATTGAATTTTTAGCTGTTTTTATGGTTATTAGTACACCGGAATCTGTTTTATGTGAGGAGATCACCTACTTGCTTATTGATCTTTGTGTTGACTTAAAAGATAAGTTGGTTTTGTGGTGTATTGGTTGCTTTTCCTTGTATTAAGATAGGATATGGATTTGGATGGGGCTAAATCTTTATTAGGCTGGATGTATCTAAAAAAAAGTTTCCAAGTTTGTTGTAGATGAGTATCTTTATGACTTTGAAATAATTTAAACTGTCATGTAGAATAAGGAAAAGAAAAAAAGGTTCTAGATCTGTCTGTGTTTTGTTGGAAGAAGAAATTGACTAGATCCCACAAAGCTGTGTTGTTTATTACAGACTCTTGGCTATTTATTTACATTTTTTTTAAATTGTAGTAAGAGAAGAATATATTTGTCAATATGTTAGTTTTATCCTTACTGCATAATGCGCAAGTTGAATTCATCAATTTAAATTTAATTGAATTCAAATAATGATCAGTCTCAACATGAGATGGGTGGTGAAATTGAGTTAAAATCAAAACAAAGTTCTTAAGGTAACTAACAAAATCTTTCTGCAGCTGTTATAATATTCTTTAAGAGAGAGATTAGTGCATTTGTTTTACTAACAAATAAGTTTCTTTAGCAATAGCAATTCTTGCTTTGTCAAAACATCTCCAAAATTTTATTTTCTGATTATGTATTATATTGTGTGAAAATTTAAGTTCAGTTAATTTTAACGTTTTTGTTCAATTGTTTTTGTTCTATGGCATCTTAAGTCAAAGTTTTGAGATTCATAAGAGTAACAATGGTCCAAAATACCTTAGAAAATACATCACCATTGATAATTTATTGCAACATCTTAAGTATTGGGTTGTTTCCTGCCTTCAAAAATCCTATCTTGATTCATGTTGTGCTTGTCCTGGTTTTAGTTCGTATGATCTTTGTATCAGACATTCTGGATTGATGTATGGATTTGGGATTGCTTATTGTCTTGCAAATTGTGTGACAATGGTTATTGGGCTGTAATTTTTTTTTAAAATTTGATTGCTAATGTTTCTGCATTTGGCTTGTAGGAAATGATGATTTTTGCCCTGGGGTGTCGCTGTACTCAAGCCTCAAAGAATCTGATATCTTTTTGTCCCTCGGACATCATGTGGATGTGCACTATCCTCCTCACAAAAGGTCTCGCATCCGTGCTCCATTTGTTTTCCGCACAGACAGTTTTGAGCTTAAGAAGCCAGCCTCTATTGAAGTTCTTCCTGATGAATGCCTCTTTGAGATCTTCAGGCGTTTGCCTGGAGGCCAGGAAAAGAGTGCCTGTGCTGGTGTTTCAAAGCGCTGGCTTATGCTTTTAAGCAGCATACGCAAGAATGAATTTTGTGGTAATAAAGCTGCTGTTGAGAAGAAAGGCAGAGCTGTTGCTAATGACTGTGAGGCCAACAGTTTGGAAATTGAGAGTGATGGTCACCTTTCTAGGAGCTTGGAAGGGAAAAAGGCAACTGATGTTAGACTTGCCGCAATGGCTGTTGGGACTGCCAGTCGTGGAGGACTGGGCAAGCTTTCGATCCGAGGAAGTAATTCTAGTCGTGGGGTGACTAACCTTGGCCTCAAGTCAATTGCTCGTGGTTGCCCTTCTTTAAGGGGTCTCTCTCTTTCGAATGTGTCTTCTATTGGAGATGAGGGCATTTATGAGATTGCTAATGAGTGTCACCTGCTTGAGAAGCTTGACCTTTGCCACTGCTCTGGAATCACTGACAAGGCTCTCCTTGCAGTTGCCAAGAACTGCCCTAATTTGATGGAGTTAAGAATCAAGTCTTGCTCAAACATTGGGAATGAAGGTCTTCAAGCTCTTGGGAAGTATTGTTCCAATTTGAAGTCCATTTCAATTGAGAACTGCCCACTTATTGGGGATCAAGGAATTGCAAGTTTGTTATCTCCAACCATTTGCCTTCCAACAAAGATGAAGCTCCAGTCACTGAATATTACTGATGTATCTCTTGCCGTGGTAGGATACTATGGCAGGGCAATTACAGATCTGGTGCTTACCGGCCTCCAGCATGTGACTGAGAGGGGTTTCTGGGTCATGGGTAATGGTCAGGGTTTGCAGAAGTTGAAGTCCTTGACCGTTGCATCCTGTAAAGTTACAGATATAGGAATCGACGCTGTGGGAAAGGGCTGCCCAAATCTCAAACAGTTATCCATCTGCAAGAGTGCGTTTTTATCTGACAATGGACTAGTCTCTTTTGCTAAAGCTGCGCTGTCAATTGAGAGCCTGCAATTAGAGGAGTGCCACAGGATCACCCAGTGTGGGTTTTTTGGTGTACTTTTTAACTGTGGTGCAAAGTTGAAGGCTCTTGCTCTCGTAAGCTGCTTTGGTATCAAGGACTACAATCTGGGATTGCCTCTGCTCCCTCCTTGCAAGTCCCTCCGATCGTTGACCATTCGCAACTGCCCTGGGTTTGGTAATGTTAGCTTGACATTGATGGGGAAGTTGTGTCCTCAATTGGTGGATCTAGACTTGAGTGGGCTTCAGGGAATAACCGATGCTGGGCTTCTCCCACTACTTGAAAACTGTGAGGGTGGCTTGTCAAAGCTTAATCTCAGCGGTTGCGTGAATTTGACAGATAAAGTGGTCTCCACCATGGCTGAGCTGCATGGTTGGACTCTCGAGGTGCTGAATATTGGTGGTTGCATGCTGAGTGACGCAAGCTTGGAGGCAATCGTAGAACATTGTTTGTTGCTCAGTGATCTCGACGTTGCTAAATGTTCAATTACTGATTTTGGACTTGCTGCATTGGCTAATGCAAACCACCTCAATCTGAAGGTCCTCTCCGTTTCAGGTTGTTCATTCATAACAGAAAAGAGCTTGCCGGCCTTCTTAAAATTGGGCGAGGTCCTTACAGGGTTGAACCTCCAGAACTGCAGTGCCATTAGCACCAGAATAGTTGAGCTGATTCAGGAGCAGCTGTTCATGTGCGATATCCTTTCCTAAATAAACAAAATGCCGTGGATGAAGGTTGCGCCGCTCAAGAAGTCAAAGGTTTCAGGTCGGTTTAATGAGTAGTAGTGTCGTGTAGTTTTTGGGTCCGGTTATGGGTCTTTTCATTGTCCAGTGGCCTAGTTCCCTTTTCCAAGGGGATGCAGTCGAGTACTTTTTTACAGATTTCCTTGCCGGAAATCTGTTAGTTTTGGCATCCCAATGAAATTTTGGGTGTCGCTTTTTTACTTGGCTGCATCTCCCTGAGAATACAGTTACTTGGTTCGGGCTTTAGGGTGTCTCCTTTCTTATGTTTTAGCTTTAGCCTTTATATTTGTTTATGTCAATCGTTCTTAGGCTAGGCTTTTCCTGCATTATTCTGTTTTGTCGGTTTTACCAAGTCTCATGTGATGGCTGGGTTTCATTTAGCGTATGTTTTCCTGAAAGGGTAGGCTCAAAGCTCCTCATAGAGTTTTGTCGGGGTTGCTTTTTGCAGTTGGATCTTACGAAGCCTTGTGTGTTGTTCCGGGGCTTTGGCCTTGGCAGTAGATAGATTATAGACTGCCATGACAACCGTTTAAGGTTGTTTTTTTTACCAAGCCCTGGTTTTTGCAGGCTTCAACTGATCCGGAAACTGTATTATGCAACCTATCTATTTAACTATGTAATGAAATGCCCTTTTTGTTGTATTGTTTCCATCTTTAGACTGATGAATGAAATAAATCTTCCCATATATCTTCGGCTTGTGGGTGTGGTGACAAATTAACTGTGTTGCTTGTTGCCAATTTGTGAAAGCATTGTGAAATTGGGCTGAGATGGTGTTTTATACTCCCTCCGTCCCATTGTTTTCATTTTTTGCAAAAATTAAGGATTACCACATAATTTAATGTGTTTCTAATATTACCCTCACTTTTCCACCTACGCCCCAGGTGCAGTCAAGAATAAGGGTAATATGGGAAAAATAATAATATAATAACCTAAAAATAGAAACAGGACACTCATTTTGGGACAAAAAATTTAGACAAAAGGACACTCATTTTGGGACGGAGGGAGTATTTGTATAGGTTTTTAGAATGAGAAACAGTTTAATACATTTGGTTGCTCGGAGTCTTATGTTCGAGTCTCGAAAACCACTTGGACTCCTCGAGGTCTCCAAGTTCCAACCTGATTGATTGAGATTTTGATTATCATTTTCAGTATTACCTGGTTTGTACTGTGCCTCCATGCTTGAAATGAAGGGTCTGAATTTATAGTGCCTAATGGGTCTGGGACCAGCATAATAATCTGAGAATAGAAGTGAAACCTATTATTATAACCAAATGCTAATAACCTACATAAACTATATTAAACAAAAGAAATAACAATATTGGTACATGGTGTTATACATTTGATCTTGGGGAAGAAAACAAGAGCATTCTGTTCTGTGTACCCATATGTTCAGATGTACAGATTTGATTGTATAATAAATTAAGACAGCTCACTCACACAATTTCATTAGTTGTTGATAACATGTTCATTGCTCATACATATATTACATATTTATTTATAAAGAGTAAGGAGTTTCATCAAAACTATTAATGAACTGAGATTCAACAAAAACACAAAATACACAAATATATTGAAACAAGTACGAATTTTAATTCACAAGGTGCCATCACCTTACTTGTATAGCTGAGTTCATCATTAAAATTTTGACTTAAATTCTTTCTCATTTATGACATTTTTTTTAACGATTCTCATTCATGACTTTTCACTATTAATTTATAATATTTTTTATAGGTGCTCACAATATATTTCTACTATTAACGTCCTTGTGCATTTGTTGTTTACGTGCTAAAAATTTATCTCCATTCAAGTACCACCAAAGAGTTCATTTTCTCCACTGCCAAACAAGAGATTTAATTTAAATGAAGCAACTGCAAGAACAATTCTTGTGGCCAAATATCAACTTTGTGATTTCATATTTTCGTCCTCATACAATTTAATTATACGAGGACACACTCATTATTCTCATCTTCTTTTTTCTCAGCAAATAAAATATACAAAAAAAAAATTGTTGCCTTGCAAAGTTCTATCCTATTCCTAGCTTGTATTAATACATGCCACAAATAGCTCAATGAAAAAGATGGGAAATAGAAACAAAAATTTATACAGCTGTTATGTAAATAGAAAGCAATGTTTAAGTATGGAGACAATACTTTCATTTTCAATAACATTGAGCCGTTTTATTGGTTTAGATACTATAACACGCATGAACTGAATTCACTTTTAACGGAACATAATAAGTCATATATATATGTACACCCGACCTGACATAAAAATCTAATTTGTACCTGATTCTTCCTATTGGCATTGGACAAAGATAGAATTGATCAGTTCTGTTATCTGTGAAGATGCTTTGGTTGATCCTCTTTGCACTTGATTCTACCTGTGGGCAAATATATTGGCACAATCTTATGCCTAATCCTCATGGCCAGTGGCCATATATACATGTAGGACATTGACTAGCTTCATATATATAGAATCAGTTGAGAGTTGTGCAGTAAGTGGTACTTTTGTGATAACATTGAAAGATAATGACAATTTATACTTTCAATTTATCATGAAAGGGAGATTTCAATACTCTATGGTACATAATGTATAGTGAATTTGTTCTACAAAATCACTTGCAGATATGCTGCAAATGATCCATGTGTCGGACATGAATGACACGATTGGGATGACTCGAACACTTCATTTTTTTCATTTTTTATGAGTCAGAGTGATCACTTGAACAAATGCGAATAAATAGTTAATTTGTTCAAATAATTCAACTTTGTCTATATGTGTAATTGTATGCATGAGCCAATTGGCAATAGGTCTAGTTGAAAAGGAAGCTTCAGCAAATGGAGAAATGGGACTATGGGATGCTACATCATGTCATGTGAAATTGAGGTGGAAATTGACATGTTGTAATGCCTACACAGATAGCATATATCATTTTTGCAAATTATGAAGATGCTTAAATTAAGAAGGAAAATAAGTATATCATGAAGCCTAATTAATTGAATGGACATGAGTATGAATATGATATGAGAAAAAGCTCAAGTGGCACACATTGATTTCTTTTGGAGGTATATATAGATAAAAAGATCCAAATATATTTATAGTTAAACTTGAATGGCCACAAAAATGATAAGAGTTGTAACCAATTTGGATATTCCTTTAAATATCCAATGGAGTTTTGTTGTAGAACCCCAAGCTTTTGTGCTGTCCACTTGATCTTTTTCTCTTCCCTTTTGATGTAACCTTCCCAATTCCCATGTCCATACATACATTACCTCTCTCTCTCCCTCTCACACACACACACACATTTTTTTTTATTTTTTTTGTAGTTTATTATTCAACCCTTTCATTCACCTTTTATCTTCTTCAACTCCCCTTTTTTTCTTTCTTTTGCATAAAGAATATTTTGGTACAAATTTTGAGCTAGCTCTATTTAGCCAAGTGGATTGTTCTTGCTCTTGGGATGCCTTGGCCTTCAAGGCATCAGATGCCTAGTTCATATTCAATCCTTTATAGAAATCTGTCAATCATTCAACATTTTCTACCTCACTTGATCAAGTTTTTTAATAATATTCTTTTAGTCTTAATTTGTTTAATCTTATTGAAGAAAGAAAAAGGGTTAAGAAATATGCTTTCCATGGGTCCTTGAGTTGAGCAATATGTGTGTGTATAGACCACATTGGCAAGAAAAATAGGTTACACGCACATATAGAGAGTAAGGGGAGTCTACGCCAATTAAGTGATTACACCCCATTAAAATACTTAGATCTATCGGGTCGCTTCGCTCTGACAAATTCACTTATAAGTGAATTTTAATGTGGTGACTCATTGGTTTGGCTTAGGCAAATCCAAAGAATATTGGCTTAAACTCTTCATTATCATATATATATATATATGTGTGTGTGATTCGACCAAACCATCACTAAAATAATTAATGTTTTATTTTTTATTCATTGACACATTTTTTGTATTTTTTTGTTTGTATATTGTTTAGTACATAAAACAATATTCGGTTGACAAACCCAACTCAGCCTTTTCTCTCATCTAAGGCTGGTTTAGGCTTTTCGTGTGTGTTATGCTCGTCCAGTCATCATCTATTCCATTGGCAAAGAACATCAATAACGATTGAAAGCAAATATGCCATGGAAAAGACAAATTATATTTTTAGGCAATAGGATCAATAATTGTTAGGAGCCAAGAATCTGTGTCATAAGCTTTTGAACTCAATTTAGGACTAATTATTCCCAATCTTACGATGTTTTTGTCAAATCAAAACTAAAGAGTTGGTACATGCACCGTCTCAAAATAAGTATTTTGTTTATATTTTAGGTATAACTAATAAAAAATTAGTTCGTGTTGTACATTTTTTACTATTAAATCTCTATGTGCACGAGTTTTAACAAACTCAATGAATACGGACTAAAATATTATTGATATGCTATAACTAACTTCCTAAAAGAAACTGAGACTCATTTTGAAACAAAAATACAGGACAATTAAGACACTCGTTTTAAAACCTAAAGAGAATATTATTGGTAGAATATGGTTAGATTATTTAGATTCTTAACATATGTGCAAATCTCAAATTTTCATATACTTAAAAGAAGAGAATAGTTGAACGGACGGGAAAGCATGATAATGTGTGATTGAAAATAAAATGCATCAAGAAAAGAGATAAAAAGAAAAAGAAAAGGTGTGTTGTTTTGGGTGTCATGTGGAGAATAAGAATGGAAGAAGAATAAGGATGTTACAATAATATACTCTCATTTCCAAAGAGAACCAAAGCCACCCACCCAATAAATAAATAAATTATTTATAAAAATAAAAACTCAAAATTTGAAATCCCTTTATAAAGACACTGCCTTGGTTCATGGCCAACTCGGTTTCAGAGCTTCAAGACCCAGAAAATAAAAACCTCTGGTGTCCTCTGATTCACTAGGAAGAGTTTCTAGAAACATCACATCCCATTCACATACTTCAAGTTTCTAATATATATTTTTTTTGACACTACAATTCAAGTGACCATTTGTTTTTAGAAGCTGAGATCGATCAAGATGGCTCGGAATGAGTGGATAAATGGATATTTGGAGGCGATATTGGACGTGGGAAGTAGCACGACAAAGAGGGACGATCAGGGGAAGGTGAAGCTCTCGAAGCTTGATGATGAATTGGATCAACAACCCAAACAAAATGAGAGTAGTGAGATTGAGAAGAAGATCAAGACCAAGAAGGAGAAGGAAGTGAAGTCTTTTAGTCCAACTCAGTACTTTGTGGAAGAAGTCATTAATAGCTTTGATGAATCTGACCTCCACAGGACTTGGATTAAGGTACCTTATTTTATTACTATTACTGTTCATTTCATTTCCATTACCATTATTTTGTTGTTATATTTTTAGTTTCCATTCTTTACTTTTAATCATTTTTATGTGAAATTATATATATATGCGTTTGCTCTCAGGAAGAGAACATATATGTGTGTGTATATATATATATATTTCATAAAAGATAACACCAAACTATAAAATTAAAAGCTTCATTCAAATAAAAGAAAGTTAAAAGCTGGATCTCAGCCATTTTTTATAAATTTGACACAAATACAAATTAATACTCTAACTCATCTCAATGAATTTGTGGGCGTGAAACACTTGTCTAAATTCAATTCAAATGTGGCTTGGCTGAGTCTCAGTCAGACCAATAAGAATATATATATAT
>JAYMTF010000484.1:0-35282 GCA_036897485.1 Pelargonium nanum | reverse complement strand
CGATTGTGCACGTGTCGAGCTCACCGATAAAAAAAATGTGAGACTCGCACGTGAGTGAAACCCTACTAATAAGGTTGACTTTTTAGTATGGGAAGCCTAAGCCTTTATATTGTATCCCATTTATGAAATTTAACAGGTTCTCTTAGAGACCAGATTTATTTTTAATTACTTGGATTTATTATCCATTTAATTTGCAAGTATGTAATGTGAAAAATTAATTAATTGGAACATTATTCAAATGACATAAAATAAATAAATTAGTCATAAGTCAGGAGAGAATATAAATGTAAATAATAGTAATAAATAAATAAATAAGAAACAAATATAGTAGAATCGCATCAAAATCAAGCCGTCAACAATCGGAGCGAATTGTGGAGAGTAGACGAGCAACGCAACCCATTCTCAAGCTCCGATCACTTACGCTCTCACCAGAAAGTTATGTCTCAATCTCCGGTAAGCTCGATTGCGATCGCTCCCAACTCCAGATTTGTACTTGAATATATCATTTTATTGCTGTAGATTATTGGTTCCGGTTTCTACTAAATTGCTTTTAGGTTTCACATTGGGGTTTTCAATAATTCTCCGTTTGGCTGCTGAGAAAATGTGTAACTTGAATTTTGTGGTTGTTGTTGTTGATACTGCTAGGTTGGCCGAGAAAGGAATAAATCTCCAATCAATTTGATTGGCCGATGATGATGGTGATGATGATGATGAGATGACTCTGTTTTGATGTTCGTCAACAGAAAACGGATAAGATTTCGTGACTCCGTGTTACGATTATCAGCTTTGGTTTGTGATTTTCTGATTCGAGGTCAGTTTTATGTCTTGCAATGGCACTTGCGTTTGTCTGGAACTTTCAGAATCTATGGCCATTTTCTGTATTTAAATATGATGACTTGAGGCAATCTGATGAGTTGGTGAGCAAGCTTCCTATACCTGAACACGCAAAACAGTTTGTGTATGCGATTCGGGAACCTGAAACACAGTCGGTGATTTACGTACTAGCTGTTCAGAATTTATCTGAGCTATCGGCTAGAGATGCTGAGCATCTTATTAGGGCAATACGGCCTGGCGCTGTTGTGGCTCAGATGGGGCAATCGGCCACTTCTGATACACAGTTTGAGGATGATGTTGACAACTATGTTCCCACTTCGTATTTTGGAGTGCTTAGACGGTGCTTTGTCGACAAAATTAATAAAGAGAAGTACGAGCATGTAGCTGGGAATTTGGTATTGAGAGAGATTTTTGGGGTTGGTTTTCATGGGCATTTCTTGGCTGCTAGGAAGGCTGCTGAGGAGGTTGGTTCTTTGTTCTTGCTGATTGAATCTTCGTTTGTGAAGTATTCTGTTGAGGATAGCCCATCTGGTGAACTTGACTCGGGGAACTTTTTTCAGGGTCTTGTTAGTAACTTGGTTTCTCCAAAAGTGAATTCAGTTGTTTCATTGAGTTCTATGAGGTTATGTCTAGCGGATGAACTTCAGTTACGGATGGTTAAGTTGTTGTCTTCTAATATGGATTTATCAGTGTCAATGCCAATCCCTGCAAGTTCAGTTTCGGAGGAGAGGCCAAAGGAAATTCAGCCAAGAAGTGATTTTGAGGCCCCTCCTTTTGCCAAATCCATTTATCCCTTACTTACGGATCTACATGACATCTTTGTTGATCTCCCATCTATTGGTAGGGCTCTAGCATATGCGCAGAAGATGCTTATTGATGTTAACAAAGGGGAATCTGTGGATACTCAAATCATATCTGAAGTTTACACCTTCCGAATTGCAGTCGAGGGATTGAGAATTGCTCTGAACAATGCTGGTCGGCTTCCCATAAACAAAATGGGGAATTCCAGTTCAGCTAAAACTGAATTTTCAGATCTATCTGTTGAGGACAAGTCACATGTACTTTTTGCCCAAGCTCTTCGGGATCAAGCTAGAAAGTTCAAGACCGTTGTTGCAGTAGTGGATGCTAGTGGTTTAGCAGGTCTTAGAAAACACTGGAATACTACTGTTCCTCCAGAGATCACGAATTTGGTTGGGGAGCTCATCACAGTTTGTGTGGATGACGGGGATAACTCTAATCACACCGAGAAGAAAAGTTTATTATCCAAGACTCCAGTGCTTGCAGTTGGTGCAGGGGCAACAGCAGTTTTAGGAGCCTCGTCTATCTCTAAAGCTGTTCCAGCTTCAACCCTTGTGAAAGCTGTAACATTCAAAGTTCCTGCTTCACTTAAACTCATGTTGACCCAAACCCAGAAGGCAATGACAATAGTTCTTAGCAAGACGCTTGGTCCATCAAAAATGGCAGTCCACGGACTTGCTGGTTCTGGAACAAAAACATCATCTGTCATGAAAGCTGCTGCTTCTGCTGAGAAAATTCGGGCAGTGACCCATAGTGTCATAGCCTCTATGGAGAAGACCAGCTTTTCAGCCATGAGAGCGGCATTCTATGAAATAATGAGGAAACGGCAGACTCGACCAATAAGTTTCTTGCCGTGGGCTACATTTGGGTGTAGTATGGCAACATGCACGGGGTTGCTTGTGTATGGAGATGGGATTGAATGTGTTACGGAATCTCTTCCTGCAGCTCCTTCAATTGCTAGTTTGGGTCGTGGAATACAAAGTTTGCACCTGGCATCTCAGGAACTGAGGCAGACAAATGGCACCAGGATACAAAAATCTATAGAATCCCTTATGTACAGGTGGAAGAACAGAACAATTAAATAAAGTAAGAAATTAACATTCTCTTATTTGTATTCTGGTTGATATTCTTCATAAAGTGATTTTGATCTATGCAATTCTTCTGTATACATGGATGGAGACTAGGTTAGTTTTCTAATGGGTGTTTAGTTTTTATTCTTCTTCTGTACTCAAATGCTATCTTATAGACAAGGACTAACATAGTGTTGGATGATCACAGCCAATGTATTTTGAGGTATCTATACTTTATTTCCCTGTAAAAGTAAAACCCGTTTTTATTGTTTTGGGTGGAGTTTTTTGCATTACTGCTACAGTATATGAAGGATTCTTGAATTTGTTGATATTGACCTTGTAAATATGATATTGGTAGCAGAATTTTATGCCATTGATGAATGATGTGTTTTCTAGATTGCTGATTCCAAAATGGGACAATGTTCATTTGTGCTTCTATTTTCACTATTCCGGAGTCTGTTGAGTTACATACCTGATGTGCATGAATAATCTTTGAATAGAGTTGAGGGTTTCAAGTCAAGCAAAGCTTTGATTTTTTATATTTATTATTCTATATGTATATGCAGATCGTTATAGGGTATTTTGAAATTATGATGACTTGTAATAGTATCAACGGTGTACAGGTGGAGTAAAATAGCAATGATCTCAGCAAGACCCTCTTTCAACCATAAACTTTCATGTGTTGGAATTTGAATGTATCAGTCAACACACTGATTGATGATTTAGATGGGCAAAACAAAATTATATATCAGTACAACATTTTCCCAAACAAAAAAGTAATTATGAGCTCTCAGTGAACCACATCTGGTAGGCCAAACTACCTCGCAGTAATTAGTATTTTAATGAATAGTCTCATACAAAATATGAAACATTTAACCAGAATAATAATAATAGACAAGTATATATAGCTCAATCAAAGATAATCCCATGTCTCTTCTGGAACTTAAGGGTACAAAAGCAAGAGATCCCTTTGGTTCCTCCTATCTGTGCAAACCTCGTGAGCTGATTTACCTTGAACTTTCTGAGACTCTCCATCTCGAGACCTAATGTTCAGCAGTTTCACAGAATTCAAATCTACAGCCTCACTTCCCAATCATTTTTCTTTTGCTGGGAGACACTGCAACATCAGTGAAAGGAAGTCAATCTAAACACCAAGTAAATTTACCAGAAGAACATTCAAGGCCACAACACAATTTCAATCAGTCTTAACAAGGAGTCAGTGATCCAAAGACCACATATCTATCTGCCAAATCCAGATTCATCTGAGACAGAAAACATATATCTAGAGCTCACAGTGAAAATGTGATCAGAGAAACGGATATACCAGTTGCATATTATCTGAAACCCACTCTCAGAGGCCTATACATGAACATATTTTGCTCAAAAGAGAGAGTTTCATTTCATTTGCATCAATGGGTGGTGATTGCCCAGGGCATATACTAAACTGGAAAGTTGTTGTACACATTTTACTAAACTAGAAACAGAAAAGATGCAAATGGTAAGAACAAGGGAAATGAAAGACACATATAGGTACATACTGTAGCAAGTCTGATTTCATTTGTAATCTGTTGGTGTCAAACTATTGTGTTAGGGTGCACTCCGCTTAGATCACTAGTGATTGACATTGCATCAAATTTCAATGTCTAATTTTTCCTGATAAGTTTTCGCAGTTAAGGTTATCTAGGATCAATCTCATCATACAACGTATCATGATTAGCTAATATAAAAAAAAAAAAGTATCATGATTAGGCTACTTATAGTACTTTCAAGGTAAAATACAACACAGATGCCAACTCAACACTAATGATGTACTTGGAAAAATGTACCCATACATATGGCTATCAAAACCTTCTAGGTTTACTATCGAACATAGCATTGAAAGTGCAGGGCAACTTACACCTATACTCATATATAATGGTGATGCTGTACAACCATTTCAAGAATTTTCGTCCGACCGCCCTGTTTACTATGATAAATTATTTAAGTCATGTTTCATGTGTTAGGATCCACTTAACTCCATTTGCTTAAAAAGTATTTTGGAAGACTACTAAACTGCCCTGATGCCCAAAGACAGAGAAAAACAAAAAGGGTTGTGAAAAGAGATGGAAAACAAAGCCAGAACTAGAGACCTGAAGCATGCAGAAAAACCAAAAATAAAAGGAAAAAGAGCCGAAGGGGGCAAATCAAGGAAACTTTAAGGACGAATGATACACGGCCCCGCCTTCAACATAATGTTTAAGTTTACTTTATAAATAAAAAAATAATCACCTTTGGTTTGTTGCATCAATTTACACTGTCAATCATGCAGTCACGCTTGCTGTCATCATTTAGCAAGCTCAGCTAGCACCTTCTTCCTTAGCCTCAACTTTAATTTTCTCCTTTTGTGCAGCTCTTCTATGGGTTTGAATCTGGCGCACATATTCTGCCACTAAGACATGAAACTTGGGTGCAAGTTTACTTGATGAGTTAACATTAAGCCCTGCTTTCTTCAGTGCTCGGGTGACATGTTTCTGAGCCTTTTGAAAGTGGACAGTACAGAGAGTAGGTTGGATGGATCTCAGAATCGGCTTTCCACATGTAATATTTCCTGCCTGAGCACTAAAAATAAACAACACCAATTGATCAGAAAAAATGTCAGTTAGAGGTTGGATGTACAAGTACAACTACTTCAAAATATTCACATTTAAGAATTTCAAAACAAGGTAAAATTTAACACGTGGTATGAAATGTTCCCTCAGATTTCCTCCTATTAATTATGAAACATTTCCAAATACATTTATTGTGGTCGCTTGATGAAATTCTGACACAAGTTTTCAATTGGAAGACATTAAGCCAAAGATCCTCTAACGTGTGTCGTGTGCACTAGCTTGATTATATATGTCAAACATTTTCAACAAGCATAACTGATCAACTACAACTAGAAAACTACAGCCATGTGTCATAATAATAGTCAAATATTTCCAAATGTCTTTCACATAATATGTCCACTATACTGCCAGTATTTGCTGTGGAGTCAAAAGAATAATCTGTAATGTATCCAAGTACCACTATTCAATCCAATAAAACTTGTTTCAGGTAATGTTTCCTTCCTATTGAGTGCACCAAGCTAAAAATCTGTGATGTCTATGATAAATAACAGAACATATCATTTGAGTGACACGACTCATATAGGAGAATGCTTCATATCATAGATCGCATATCTGCATTTCTCAATAATCATCCCAGAAATGTAATACAAAATAGAGAATCACGTCCCCTTACATCCGACAGTACTCATTCAGATGTCATTTTTTCTACTCGTGTCTACTTCGTAATAGATGTATGTTTGTCGAGTGTTAAATACTAGTGAGTACCAAAAAGAATCCAGATTCAAGTTTAGAAGCAATCTCTTGAATCAAGCTAAGACCTTTAGAAGACTTCTCTTTCCTTCTTCATAGTGATAGTAATCACCTCACATTTGTCTTTCAAAATATATGTTAACAAAGTGATTGGACAGTGAACCACATCACCACTCATGGGCACATGTGAGCAACACCAATAATCTGAATCAGCTGCTAAATAAATTTCTAAAATAAGCCAAATATTAAGATATCGTCCTTCAGAATAAGGTCTATACTGCGTTACAATAATATGTTTACAATTCAAGTCTACCTTCTTCCGTTCCTTTCAAATGTCACAAAATAGTACCCTAGAAGGAGGAAGCATTCATCCAAGTTGAAACAAATTAAGCAAAACCCACTAGCATATCGAACTTAAACAGCTGCATAATCAGCCATCACAAATCTCAATTATGAAAACAAATATAAGACAGCCACAAAGCACAAGAGGATATAACAAAACAATTAAACCAGTACTCTCTCAAATCCTTGATCAGATAACTACAAACCCATCTCAAATTTTGTTCAGAGTCCCAAAGCAAATATAATCTCAATATTTTAGCATACATTAACAATAAAAAAAATGAATTTAGCACATAAACCCCAAATATAATACAAGTAAAATTTGAAAATAATTAAAGCAAGTACCTCTTGATAATATAGGAGCAAGGAATGTAAAGCTTCTGCTTTGCATCTGAGAGGATATGGAGATGACAGAATCTCGTAAGAGCCATGGCCTTGAGCTTACACCCCACGAACAAGCACCTATTGTTTGTGTTTCTACCATCCAAACAATCGTTCTTGTTCACAGCAATGCCGCCGCCGTTGTTGTTCTCGCCGGTGCCTTCAAGGCCGCTCTCTCCGGCGGCGGCGGCGGCATCGGGGTTGCCGGTGACGTTGTCCTCCTTGAAAGGGCTGACGCCGTACTTCCAGTAGTAGTGCCTGTACTGGACCTTGAGCTCCTCCATGAGAGCCCAGTAGTGGTCTCTGTAGCATCTGGAGAGCTGCTTAAGGTAGCGGGAGCGGCGGCGGATGACCTCGGAGCGCGTGAGGTGGGAGGCGCGTGAGAGAAGTAGGTCTTCAGGAGAGGGGGTGGGGTTAGGGTTTGGGGGATCGGCGGCGGTGGCGGCGATTCTGGGAGGCTTGGCGGTGGAGGAGGAGGGAAGGTGGTTTTGGAGCTTGGGCAGTGAAGCCATCATATAGAGAGAGATGATTTTCCGACAAATTGAGAGAGGTTTGCGAGAGAGGAGACTTGAGTATCGGAGAGGAGATCACATGGTGGTCATAGCCATTGGCTGGGTGGAGCTATAATACGATTTCCTACACGCGCAACCCTCTTCCTGTGTGAACCACGCGCTTTGTGTATGCATTGTAACTAGAGTTGATAATTTGGGTTATAACACGCGACACGACACGAAATAAACGTGTTTGAGTTCATAACATTACCAATCGTGTCATGTTCGTGTTAAGCTCATAAAACACGCACGCACGATTAATTAATCATGCCACGACACGACACGGTTAATGATTCAATAGTAATTTTACCTAAAATATAATTATATGTCAGATCTTAATGTCATGTTACCTGTGAATTTATTCGTGTTGGGTCATGCTAAATGTGTCAACTCCAACTCAATCACTTAAACGTTTTACTCGTGTCGTGTCAACACATCCCATTTAAATATCGTGTTAAACGTTTCGTATTCATGTTTTGTGTTCATAATCGTGTCGTGCTCTTGTTGGTTCGTGCATCACACAAACAACCTTCAGTACAACATGAACACGTCACGACACGCACGAATTGCCAACCCTAATTATAGCTGACGAATTGAGTTTTAGGTCAGGTATGGATTGTTGAACTTGATTCCAACTCGAAGTACTTCGAGTTTGGCCGGGTGCCTGTGTTTGAGTTCATATTGTCATTTCTAATATGCATAACATACTTAAGATATACTAAATGATTTTGTCTTCTCTGACGGAGCAATGCCGCGTGGAGGTAGAAAGCCTGAGGGTTGTAAACTTTTTTTCCCGGAGAAGAAGCAATGACAGTATCTGGGGAATAAGCATCGGCTTGTATATGTTTTTTTATTTTCACCTTATAGTTGGTAATAAATCATCACATTGATATAATGACATGTAACATTTTTTCATATTAGCATTACTTGCCAACATTTTTTACAACAAAAAACATAAGTCTAAACTTTTGCATTTGAACTCTATTTAGTTATTGAACTTCTCAAGTTTTTATAACCCAAAATAGACTCTAAAATTTCAAATATAGACCCAGTTTAGTCCTGAACTTTTCCTATAAGTTGTAATATCCATTTTGGATAAAAAAATATTCATAGACCAAATGAGGTCCAATTATAAAAATTCATACTCCATTCATTATGTCAATCAATTGTCCACTTCCACTGTTAATCCTCTCTCTCTTTTTATGCCCAATTGGCAGTTTGGTAATACAATGATCTGAAGTTCTGTCTGAATCAACGGTCCAGATTGTCTGAATTGAACACCCCTCAATCGGTCAAGAAGAGTTATTTGGTGGTTTGTTGTTAGGTAGTGTTGTTGGAGTTACTTGCTTCTTCTCCACTCGCTCTCTATATTTTCTTGAGAAAATTCATATCTCTCTACTGCACTTTCCCCAGAAAATGCTTTCCATGCGGTCGATTCTTCGCCTCCAACAGCAGCGAAAGCCCGCATGCTCGTTGCTGCTTTCCCATTCCCACTCTTCAGCTGCTGCTGTTGAAGCTGAGCGGACTATCCAACAAGGCCCCAGGAACGACTGGAAAAAAGAAGAAATTAGATCCATCTACGACTCTCCTGTTCTTGATCTTCTCTTCCATGGAGTCAGTTTCTCTCTCTCTCTCTCTCTTTTAATCATTATTTTGTACACTTTGTGCGTGAATGAGCAAAATCTCAGGCTAAGTGTTCACTTTGTGCGTTTTTGGGCTCTGCTTAAAATTTTCTTTCTCTTTTTTGAATTCGGAGATTTAAATGCTACCTGTTGTTTCGCTTAATCAAATTTTCTCAATTAGTTTTTGGATCCATGAGCTTTGCTTTCTTGTACTGCAATTAGCTTTAGGGTTAAACAAAGGAAGATGCTTCATAGTATCAGCTAGTGCTCACTTTTTGTTGTGTGGATGCACTGGGTTTTACATATTTACTAGAGTTTGAGTCCAACATGCATCTAGAAAGAGACTAGAGCAGAATCAACAATTTATGTGGCGAAACAAGCTTTTCAATGAAGTATGTCATTTAGCTATTGGCCTTACCTTTCTTAGTATTAGATGCATTGAGCTTCATCAATGTAGTTTGGTGGCTGCCCGTCATAACCTTTCCATTTCATTTGAGTTTGTATTGTTCGATTTTCTACAATCACTAACAAACAGTGGTGATATACCCAAATCTTAGGGTCTATTTCTTGCATTTTGTAAGTTAATTTAAGATTGATGTTTTTTAGGCCCAAGTTCACAGACACGCCCACAACTTCAGGGAAGTGCAGCAGTGTACTCTCCTCTCTATCAAGACAGGTGGATGCAGTGAGGATTGTTCATATTGTCCACAGTCTTCTAGGTATGACACTGGATTGAAAGCCCAAAAGCTAATGAACAAAGATGCCGTTTTGGAGGCAGCACAAAAGGTTAATTTTTTTTCTTTTCTTTTGACTCTGTCCTTTGTTTTTGAGATCATTCGGCTACTCTAATAGCCTCATTGTCCTGGTTCCTTGCTTGTTCCTGAAGAACTCTCTTGTTTTATGAACTACATATCATGCATTACTCTTCTTTGTTGATAAATCAGATTCATTCACATACCGCCCGTTGAGCATCCAATCTTGTAATCTCCATGCTATTCAATATTTTGTATTTCAGAATCCAATAATGCTCAAGGCTTGCTAAGTTGTTGAGGGAAATTTCTTAACTTGTTCCTTAATGTTCAAGTGATTTCTAGATTATTTGTTAGGCTTTATGATAAAGCATACCTGCTGAATCTTGAACTTGCAGACTTCCATAATGTCAATTTAAATTCTCTGCAGTGTTTTAGAAATATAGACAGAGACAGAAGGAATATCAGAACGCAAAAGAACTGTCATTCCACTAGTCATCAGTTTGACAATATAATACTCCATATCTGGCAGATCAATTTTTTGCTGTTTTTTTTTTTAATTTTTAATTTTTAATTGACAAGCTTTGTTTCAACTTAGAAAGGACTGATATTCTAACTGACGTGTGTTTAATTGCATGTCATCCTTTGACTGTTCTTGTACCATAACTCGTAATTACTCATAATGTTTTGGCAGGCAAAAGAAGCTGGTAGCACACGATTTTGTATGGGTGCTGCCTGGAGAGAAACCGTGGGAAGAAAGACAAATTTCAACCAAATCCTTGAATATGTAAAAGAAATAAGGTAATAAATTACCAATCACATTACTTTTTAAGGGAATGCTGTTCTGTTTTTAACATGAGAGAGAGAGAGAGAGACAGCTTTGATATAATGTCAGTGGTCCGAATATTTTGTTTTAATAATTGTACTATATTTTGTATCCCCCATCTTACATTTGAAGAATTTATCACGTAACAGGGGTATGGGAATGGAGGTGTGCTGCACTTTGGGCATGATAGAGAAGCAGCAAGCTGTTGAACTTAAGAAAGCAGGCCTCACAGCTTACAACCATAATCTTGACACCTCGAGAGAATATTACCCTAATGTTATTACCACAAGAACTTATGATGACCGCCTTCAAACTCTTGAGTTTGTCCGTGATGCCGGGATTAATGTTTGTTCAGGTACTTTAGATGGATTATATTCTCATCTTATAGATTTGTTATTGAAATAGATTGTCAATAAGTCTAATAATTTAGTAATTATCTCCTCTTCTTATGATGGGATAAAGAAGAGCAAACTTTTGTTCTGAGTTTGAATTCCTTGAAGTTTTGTTTCATATAAAACATTTTAATTTAGCATTTAGCAAAGCATGGTGTCTGTATTATCATATCCTATTCGATACCACCATAAGAAACTTGAAGTGCATGATGAGGAAGATATGTATACTTGTTAAGTAGTGTATTATAGGCTGCCAGTCATAACATGTTTCGGAACTTGTATTGAAGCAGTGAGCAACTTATAAAGAAATTGGTTCTCTTTTCTTCGTTTCTCCTATTTTTACTTTTAGTTCTTTCTCTAGTCATGCTGTTGATGAGTAATCATAAACAACTCTGCTTGACCTTAGGGGGTCTCTGGACCTCTTTTGAGCTTCCGTGAGTAATTTGCTGTTATGGCTAATAGACTCATGTCTTTTACATTAAAGATAGATGTTCTTCTTGGAACTCTCATCTTTACTTAATTGACGAGTGATTTTATTTTTTCTCTTGACAGGAGGAATAATAGGGCTTGGAGAAGCAGAGGAGGACCGAGTTGGTTTGCTGCACACATTGGCAACATTACCAACTCACCCAGAGAGTGTCCCAATCAATGCACTAATTTCAGTGAAAGGCACACCTCTTCAAGATCAGAAGGTAATTCTTACCATATTGGTACATGTGTTTTGTGTTTTCGATTAGGCATGTCAATTCTTAAGAATCTACTACAGGTGTGCTTGGCTATAGGTGATGTTGCAACTCTTTGTATTTACAGTCTCTGGGATAAATTGAAATACATCTATGGTCACATTCATACTTTATTTGAATCATGGAAAAGGGTAAGAATATGTAAAAAGCCTGAAGGGTGAAGTAAATGTTCCTAAGAGGATAAGCTCACTTCATAACATTCACTCTAATATCTAAGAGGTCTGGGTGAAATGTCAGACACATTCATCTCAGGCCATTTCCAAAGCCGTCTTCTATTGGCAGTATACCCTTAGTGGTTGGGCTGCCAAATTGTGGAAATAGAAGCATGCCCCTTCTTGGTTTCTGTTATCTTCACACACACACGCATGCGCGTATGTATATATATTTTTCGGAAATGCTTTACGATATGTAGAATAAAATTATATACATTTTGAAGTTCCAGGAGAATAATAAGTGTATGTGTGCTGAACTGCTATCACATAGTTAACAAGACTTTGTATCAGCCTACGATTTAGAGATAATATGAATTGTTTATTTCTGTTCTTTGTGGTTCAGTAAAGGTAGTTTGTAGAGTTAAGTGGATTCGTTGTTTGTTCAGCCAGTTGAAATATGGGAGATGATCCGGATGATTGCAACGGCACGCATAGTGATGCCTAAGGCGATGGTAAGATTGTCAGCTGGCAGAGTTCGATTTTCCATGCCTGAGCAGGCATTGTGCTTTCTTGCCGGGGCCAACTCCATCTTCACGGGAGAGAAGCTCCTGACAACTCCTAACAATGATTACGACGCTGATCAACTCATGTTCAAGATGCTGGGGCTGAATCCAAAACCTCCCAGTTTTGCAGATGAAGAAGTGAAGGATTTCGAAGCGGAGGAGGCTGTGTCTGTTTCTAGTTCAGGTTAAGGTTGAGTTGGTCATATCTTTGTAAGTTGAATAGGTTAATTTAAGACTCTACTCATGTCTCTTATTTTCATTGTGGAATCAACCAGCTATGTACTTTTACTCATTCCTCAATCCTCACCATCTTGGCTCAAAGCAAAACTTCCATGAAAGGACTTTTGTCTAAATGTCCAAGAAGATCAGCATCATTCTTGTCTGTTGACATGGTTCTTGATGGCAGTTTATAATGGTAAAATGTATACTGCAGGTTAGGGTAGTTGGCCTAAACACACACATACAGGCAAGCCATATACAATCCTCCACAGCCACAATCTCAATCAATCACGCAGTATATGAAAATGGGTTTTGTATAGTAGTGTGCATAGTTTGGGATGGATGGATTAGCTTTTTCTACAAAAATAATTGTTTTAATCTTAATTAATTTGAACTTAATGCCTATTGGATTAATGTTGGGTTACAATTGGTCTTGTGCTTTAAATTGATCAAATTAAGGATATATAGAACTCGGTAGGTTATTCATAAGTTAAATTTAGCAATTTAATCTAGAAAAACCATAATTCAGTTTATTTTTATGAATACATAACTAAGTAGTAGAAAGCAACCCACAATATTCTCTCTCTGAATTTTCTCCGTCTTCATTTAATCATTGTTATTTTCAACTTATTGAGTTGATCGTTAGTTTCCACATTACGTTTTTAAAGTTAGGTATATCACAAACTTACTGGTTTTCAATTGTGTGATTGATATGAAATTATATTTTTGTTCGTGTCTAGTTGATTGATTGATGTTGCTCTGTCCTCCAATGGCAGCGTTGAAGGAAAATAAATAAATAAATTTTGGAACAAATAAGTTAAAAAACCTCAGTACATGAAACTCACCGTTTCATTTAGGATGGAGGTTGGATTGCTGACGTGGCAGCCCGTGGGTGACGTGGCGGATATCAAGTGATGTGGCAGCTGACGTGGAGGGGACATGTGACGTGGCGGTCGTCAACTTGCTATAACCAGGGCCTAAATAAAAAAATTTGAAATTTTAAGGGCCAAAATCATATGGTTTTGAGTCAAAGGGCTAAATCCAAAATATTTGTCAATCCAGGGGAGGCAAAACTAATTAACCCATCTTATTTTTAGATTTGCGCATTCAATTATATTTAATATTATCGATCTCAAGTCTTGGAGGATTCGAGACTCCAGCTCATTGGAGTCCTATATTACTTGGCGACCCGGTATACTTGTCGTGGACGTAACACCCGATCCTTGATGGAGTCTTTGACCGAAGTTAACCCGACGTTTGACTCGGGTGTGTTGGTGTGGTCGATGACTCGGGTTGATGTGTCATGCGTCGTCTCCTCATTAACCTTTTTTATTTATGATTTTTTTGGTATCACCAGATACGTATACGAACATAGAATGTGAATAGTTTTCTTATAACAAATTAATTATTATATCTTAACATGTGGTGATTCAATAGTAAATGCATAAGAGTAATCTATCACTATGAAAAACATAGAGTATATGAATTAGTCTGCTCGTCGTATCAGGTACATGAAACTATTAGTTAATAGTCATCTTGTGTGTATGAACATAGTTTAGAATGTGGCTAACCACATTCTAGCAATATCTCGTAAACTGGGATGAAATACACAAAATTGATGGAATACGCTTGCGAGACCATTTGACACCTAGACAATTCTTGCTTGCACCTTATGTGCTAGTCTAAGTCAGCCTTTCCACATGAACATATGTTAGCGAGCAAAAAAGAAAAACAACTATAAACAAAATACACAAAGAGTTAGCAAAGTAGAATTTATATTGCACACAAGTGATGATTACAAAATGTTGGAGGATGGTTTGGGCAAATGAAACTCACACCTATTTATACCAGTGGTTTAACTAAATGGACGACTATACATAAGCAATATGGATGACTAAGATTTGGCATCTAGAGAGTTCTTACTCTTCCAGAAAATATTACATGTCTCTACAATTATCTAGTCATTTTCAAAATAGTTAGAAAGGAAGACTTCTACAAAGTTCTATAAGGGTAGGGAAACCTTGCAAGCTCCATTGTCTTTTGGGTTGGGCTTGCATAGATTGAGCCTTATGTTTGAGCTTGATCTTTCATGATATCCATTTTGCACATGACGCTCACATTAGGGATGCCAATTGCACCCGAACCCGACGGAGACACGCAATTCCCGTCTCGATGGGGTCGGGGATAGGAAGAGAATATGTCCCGCTCTCCAAATGGGAATGGGGATGGGGAAACCATCTCCGCCCTGCCCCCGATTTTCTCTGCTCTCAAATTTATTTATATAAATTATATGTAATAGTATATTATATATGTCAACGAATATATATTTCTTATTGCAAACATAATATTACGTAATATATTTAGTATTTATAGAGAATTTTTTATTTTATGTGAGATATGTCCAATTGGACTCATCCGTCCGCTCCGCATCTATCCATCCACGGAGGTCTGTCCGCACAAGCCCTTCCGTGCGGACTCAACCGCATAGGACCGCTCTGTGAGCACAAAGGCACCCCAAGGTAGCACGCACGCTAGCCTCGCACGGATTGATGCTCTCCGCACCAGGGCGTCATCCATACGCTCTGTCTTGTCCGCTCGTACATCCTCCCGCACACGAGCTCTGCGCCACCACGTGCCCGTGTGTCTGCGCGCCAAGCCTCTCTCATGTGGCCTCATCCACGCATACTCACTTTGCGCGCCTTCATCCGCGGACACTTCCTTTGCGCGCCCTCACCCGTGCGCACTCCCCTTGTGTGCCCTCATACGCGCACACTCACCTTGTGCGCCCTCATTCGTGCAACCTCCTTTGCGCGTCTTCCCTTGCGCAACCAAGCTTCATGCGCCCAAGCTCGTGTGACCTTGTATCCGCACACCACGTTCGCGCACCCAAAGCCTTCCACGTCTCTCGTGCGCACGCACCACCATGCGCCTCGCACCATGAGACTCGCGTATGTGCGCCCTTGCGTCCTCGCACGCCCTAGCACTAACACAACAAGAGTTCCAAGCATGTTTCCCACACCCCGCGACACAAACACAAGTAGCTTAAGGTCGGACATAAGGCTTCGGCCGGAGATTCACCTCGCTTTCCGGCATGCTAGGAGACCTAAATCTGTGTAAGTCTGCTGGCGAGTGAAACCATCAGACGGGGAAAAAAAGACTGAAGTTAGTGTCTACCCTGTTGGTGAGTAGATCCAACAGGCAGAGAGAAAGAGAAAAGATTGGGATCAATACTTGTCTTGTTGGTGAGTAGATCCAACATGCAGAGAGAAAGAGAAAAGACCAGAGTGCCCGCGGGCCCCGCCTCGACACCGACCAATTAGAGACCGTCATGTGTCAGGTAAGCTTGATAACTATAAAAGGATTCTCAAGCCTACAGTAAAATGTTTGGTTAATTATCACCTAAATACTATTTACAAGAACTCCAAAATGCTCTCAAGCGTTCTTCGTGTACTTCGTGGGTTCATCGTAATCTTCGCGTGTTCTTCGATATTCGAACGGACAACGGAGATTCGATTCTCAGTTTTATTATCATATTCTGTTTGTGTTGAGAACTGATTCTCGCGCCAGAGGCGGTCTCTCAAACACACATCCGGGGCTACACTTAACGGTGTGTTAACTGCGCAGGCTACAGTCACTGACCGGACTTGTAGCACTGCTACCACCAGACACCCGAAAACTGGAATTGACTAAAATTTGACTAAGTTAAAAATCTTGACTCAGGAAAAAACGACCAAACGACGACATATCGAGAATCCAAAAGTAATAGTCAAATCACCTTATAATAATTTTTTCAATTGTAGTATATATTGTTTTATCATTCTAAGTTTGAAAGTATGAAACTAAACTTTTGCAAACATATTGCGAAAATTTAATTTGTATGTTTTCTAGTCTAGTTTTTTTTTTTTTTTTTTTTTTGGAAAGGATTTTCTAGTCTAGTTTTTGTTATGTAAGTTTACTTTGTTTCAAATTTTCATGTCAATTTCAAATATTTTACCGTCATCGACAAAAGAATTGATATGCTACATTTTATACTTGTTGGCCATTTTGGTGCTTCCAAACTCTCGTCAGGTTCTATTGTTTTATCTTATACACTTGCTTCAAGTTAATGGTGTAATTAGTTAATTTACATTTTAGTTTCATTCTATAAATGCCAAATTAAAAATACGAATATGGTTACTCGAAATTAAAAAGAAAAAAAAAAGAGTTGAAGCTCTTGTAGAATCACAAAATGGAGCTTTAGATAAATTTATAACACTGTCATTGATACACTCTATTACATTAATTAGAAATATTAATTATATTCCAAATGCATACATTGGCTATAGAATAATGTTAACAAATAACAATCCTTGTATTTGTTGCATCATCATAAAGAAGCTTTGCAGAACTAAAATTAATTAAAAATTACTTAAGTTTAAACAAAGATGAAATGAATTGTCTATTTTCTCAATTGATAAAGACATATTACGAGAAATTGATTATGAAAATTTGATAAAAGATTTTGCAAGTAAGAAAGCTAGAAAAATAATTTTTTTTTGTGGTGAGCTAGTAGTGCTCGTGGGGCCGAGATCTTAGACTTAGATCCCGAAATTGAGCAAACATTCTTAAGAAGAATGCATGAGTTGAGGAATTTTGGGACAAACATGGAGCATATAGTTGATACTAATGAAACAGATCCGATGGGTACTAGAAAATACTCAAAACCATGTCAAGGGTGGTAGTGATTTCACAAATGGTCTTGCGGGGTTACAAGAACCCCGCAAGAAATTAGGTCAAGTTTTGGAAATAATAATTTCTAAAATTTGCAATCTAGTGATGTTTTGATCAAGTGGCACAGTTTGATCATGTGCCCCTCCTATTGATATTGATTTTGGCAAGATACTTATTAGGGGTGTAAATAAGATTGGGTCTCACATGTAGCATCACACGGTGTAAACTTTGAATTTAGAAAATGATGTTTTCCGCGTTGGGCACTAGTAGCCAGAAAATGATGTTTTCCGCGTTGGGCACTAGTAGCCGGCTTAGATTAACTTCTCTAGAAGATTCTATTCAATACGTGAGAAACTTTTTTTTATACTTTTTATAAGCGAGCGGTACTTTTTATATAATGAACCCGAAGGTTTGAATAAAAGTACAAAAGAGGAACCCTCATCTCAAACACGGGATAGGATTAGAAACCCAGCCAGAGAAAGGGAAACTAATACAAAAAAAATACATCCAAGCAAGAGTAAAGCTTTTGATACGAAGGAGCACAATATCCACACTCGAAAAATGTGACGAAACACCAAACCATTCCGGACAAGCCATACATGCCAAAGAGTGACAAGGCATACCGCGTCCCAAGCTTTCCGACATAATTTGGTTCCCATAACGCAAGAGGACCAACTCGAAAGCATATGAGGTTTAAGCAAGTCCCTCTTGTGTTGTGCCGATGCACCTCGAATGTTCCATGAGAGAATATACATTACGAGTATGCCGGCGCAAGCTGAAACTATTTAAGCATTTGTGGTAACTTTGTCAACATCAGAATGTCTCAAGAGGTGGTGCAAGCCCAGATTGGAACACATGGAAGTTCATAAATTTTCATCAAACATTATCGGCTAGTTCATATCTAGTCTTATTACTGGAATCACAGTATCCATAGAGAAAAGGGATGGCCTGAAGATCTTTTAATTTGATTAAAACCATGCCTTACTCTTCTCATTTATTATTTTTCATATTCAATCCAAAATGAGTGTCTCGTTTTTTTTTTCTTTCGTTTTCTTAAAGTTAGTTATGCAATTATCAATACAATCATTATGATAAATATCTCTCAGTTTTGTTATAATACATGATGATGAGAATATAAAAGTAAATATACTACTAACTTTTCTTTAATTTTTCACAATAACACTCGTATAAAAAAAAAGTTGGAGTATGTAGTTTCACAAATTTGGTACAAGTGAAAACAAAACAAAAGTAAAACCAAACAAGTAAGAGAGATCAATTCACTCGATGCACTCAAAAGGGAATTGCGTACAGGAACAACAAACAAAGATAATTACTATCTTATCTCATAAGATTGCTATTTTGCATTTTATAATTGGTTTCATATACTGTAGCAAGAAGTTTCCAGAATGTAGAGTATGGAAACAGTATTCTCACTGTACACATGAAAATATCAATATCTTAGCTTACACGTTCCATAAAATAGTTCCATAAAAACTAAGTATTTTATATATTAATGACATCTATTTTTTTTTTTTTTACAGTTGAAAATTATACATGATATGAAAGATACTTTATGGAACAATAATATAATCCCATAGCCTTGGAAATTCTGGTGATTTCAGCTAGAAATGTCAACTATATCTGTATATGACAGCATAGGATAGAACAGGAAGATTATAAGGGCATCATATCAGAATATCCATAATGCATGTTTTATAGTCAGCATGTGATTTGCATGCAGAAAATAAGGTTTGAATTGGTCCATAGCTTCTTTAAGAATTCGATGATTGCGTGTAATGATCCGAAATAAGTTGCGTGCACAAGTATGGGAGAGTTCGTGATTAAACTCTCAGCAGCCTTTAGATTTCAGACTAAGATTATAATAATCTGAGACTGCTACCATGTGTTCTTAATTAAGAGCTTGCATCTTCAAATGGCCATAAACAAAGTTGGAAGAAGCTGTTGACCATAAAAGATGTGTATAGACAATGAAGACTATTCAAATGAGAATCTGAGATTTGACGCCTATAATGCTAGTTTTATTAGAATGAATCAGCACAATTAGGGATGGTAGTTCATGTTTGTCGGGTTCGTGTCATGTTCAAATGTTTTTTGTGTACTGCACGATCCAATAAGAACACGACACGATTACGAACACAGAACAGGAACATGACACGCGTAAATGGGTCGTGTTGACACGAACACAAACCATCACGTTCTGCATGATAGAACCAACACATTTGAAACGACATTATCCAACACGTTTGACACGACATGACCCAACATGTTTGACATGTTATAAGTAGTAATCGTGCGTGCGCGTTTTGGAGGCCCAACACGAACAAGAAACGGTTACTAAACGTGTTGAGTTCTCCTACACAAACACAACACAATCACAAAATATGTGACCTCATACACGCTAATTTTGTGTTGTGTATCTAGTTACGACACGAATTGCGGGCTCTAAGCATAAAACAATATGGCAACAAGGGTTTGCCTAGGGGTTTAAGAGATGGTTTTAGTTTTTAACAAATGTGCTAGCACCAGGCATCATATATATAATGGCATAATCACCAAGATGTAAGGGAATGAGCTTCCTCTCATGTTCATAATTCCTGACTGAAAACTGTCTTTTACCATTTGCACCCTAAACCCTTTTCATTACTGTGTCTGAGTTGGAGTCTTTCATCGACTTCAGAGTCTTTTATCATCAATTTCCATGCTCGTATTCAATACTCATCAGATTCACGGGTCAAAAAACCAGTAGCATGATAGAGAAAAGACAAAGATTCACAAGAAGAAAATATGATTTTATTGCCCTTGCATGTGAACACAGTACAAAGACTATCAAATCCTAGTTTTTAACTTAAGTTGGGTTAGAAATCAAGACCTCCATGAGAACTGGACAGCAGACAACAAATTAGAAGAACCATGAGAGAGGACATTATGCAACTTTACTCCTCTCACCCTATCTTTCTTCCACAACAATACCAGCAGGAACAATATTCATCTATCCATAGGATGGATAAAAACAAATTGTTAGCATAGTCAAGCATTAATAGCATCAGGCTGTTGAAACTATCACAAGGTTTGTAATAGTGAGTACTAGAGGGAACTTGCTTTGTTAACCCAGTTAGATAGATTAGTTACCTCAGCAAATGCAGAGGTCTGCAAGTAGAAGATCAATCTCTAATGAAGCCATGGAGGCTCTCAACAGTCAACACTGCATACAAACCAACAACTCGGGTCGGACTTCATTGTACTAAATCAAACATTGATTAACAACAAGAACAAGAAGATGGAGAAGATAGAACTTTATTCATATCATGATCTTTGATCCAATGTGGCCATACATACAATAGTCATAGTAACATATTAACATCTGGAGAATTAAGTCAGATTCAAATGGTTATATGGTTAATCTCGAACCTGAATCCCTCCCTCCTCTTCCTCCACTTCAAAAAACCGACCCATCGCCACGCTTCTTTAGCAGTTGCATCTCCACCAAAAGATTGGTTGGCAGAGCACAAGCTCTACATCCATCCAGGGAGAGTCCTCATGTCCAATCCAATCATGACCAAAATTTCTATCCATTTTCACCAGTTCATGAATCCATTTATGCTTAAATCTTCTTCTAGCTGCACAACCGAACAGTACACGCCACCGCTTGTGCCCAATATTTGAGCCTTGCTTTCACATCTTCTGGATGATCACCTGAACAAACAAGAACATAGCACAAACAAGTTAAAATCTGAGGTTGGATTATCTTAGTCTAGAGAAACAAAATAATCCCAAAACTCCCATGAAAAGCATAGTTTTCATAATCTTAACTATCCATAGCAAATCTCCCAATTCTAAAGGATTCAAAACCTTAATTTCACAGAACCCACATACAACAAATTCCCAGAAATTACAATGAAGACACAAATGTTCAAAATTTCCCTCCCAAATCAAGACTAAATTTGGATTATATCAGATCACTCACCAGGACTTGAGATCTTCCAGTTGGCAATCGGGCTCGAAACCGAGCACGTGTCGCTTGTCGCCGACGAGACGGACATGGAGTTGTCCGGCGACTTCTGGTGGTCGTCGAGGAACTTCTGGCTCATGGAGTAGCAGAGCTCGAGCGCAGGCAAGGTGTTGCAGAGCTCTGGGATCTCGTCGTAGCTGAACCCAAAACCCAGATCCAAACACCCTTTGAGCTCATCCAGATCCTCGTCCGTGAGGCTCTTAGTCCTCGTCAAATCGTCCTCGTCAGTGGTCTCCACGTAGCCTTCGAGCAGGACCTGGTTCTTCTTCTTCCTACTGTTGATGCTGCTCGTGCTCCTCCTCAATCCCTTACTCTTGCTCTCATGCCTCAAGAAAGCGATTTCAGCTTCTGGGTTCTCTTCAATCGAGCTCGCCGACGAAACCCAGGTCTCCGATTCGCAAGAGAAGCCTCCCATTTTCTTCTGGAACGTGGTTTCAGGTTTTTTCTCTCTCTCCTCTGTTTCGAGTTCTGTGTTCTGTGTCTGTGTGAGAGAGATAGAAGGAGATGATGTGCTTTTAAAGCTGCAACCACAGCAATTAAAAAAAATAAAAATAAAATCAATTTTGATAAATATTTAATAAAAAATGTTATTTTTTTATGATGTATGTATGTATGTGATGGTGATGATGATGGTGAATATGTATATATTGTATGGTGGGTGGTGTTAGGAGAACAGCTGTGCCAACAAGGATGGGGATTGGGACAAGGAATGGGAAGAGGACACGTGGTGGTGGGGCTGTAGGGTCTGGTGTGTGTGGACAAGGGGTATGGGCCCACCTTGGAATTGTCGAAGGAGTTTTGTTTGTATGTGGTGCACCTACAGAGAAACGTGAGGCTGCATTATTTGTATAAGCAGTTGGTGATAAGTGGTGGAGGATTTCTGTGGAAATTAAATATGTTAAATATTAACTATTTTGATAGGCCATGTTTGGCTGCTGGACGGCTCATGTCCATGTCTAAGACATGTATCCACATTTTAGACCACGTTAGACTCAAATTATGATAGATGGAACGATAATGTTTCATATAATGTCGTTTTGGGCGTGGTTATTTCAAAAAATGAAACGTGTCCGTTCTATCTATTGCAAGTAGAGGTTGACATGGACTAAAATTTTAGATGTCATGATGATGACGTGTCACATCAAAACCATGCTGCCACGGATGGCATATTCGGTATTCGTAAAAACACTGACGTACGTGATGCTTGAGCGTCATGTGTGAAATTTTCATTTGTTATTTTAATAGTTGATTTTTCATGTAACACCACCTAGTATATAAAAGATACTTACTTCTCCTTGTCAAGCTAAATTCCTAGTTTAAGCTTATTACTATTTCATAAGAATAATGGGAAGGTCTTAATTTAGGGTATATAAACTAAACAAAGATATACTTTGTGGTTTGATAATATATAACTTATGTCATAGAGAAGATCTTATAGAAGTTTACAATGTGAAATGAGACTTTATGGACAAAAACTTTCCATTTTGGCTTTTAGGTATTGACCTTTGAAATGAAACCAATAATAATAATAGTATAGTAGCTCTCTATACATACAATGATTAGTTTCTTGTGTGGCTTGAAAACCTTGTTTGTTTGGCCACCACACTTTATGCATATGTGTCATTTTGTGATTAATTACTTTAATCACAAAAGTTCTATTTTCAAATACTTGTTCATACGTGTCTTTCCTAAATCTCATTATTTTTTTCTTCTTTGAATTAAAGGACATTTAAGAAATTAACACTGTGTAGATCTCTTTCCATTTAAGTAAAAAATTGTTGGCAATCTAAAATTTTATTTTGCTATATAAGAATGTAAAGTTTTTTTTTTTTTTTGACGAAGTAAAGTTTATTTACATTCATTAAAAAACAATGATATTTTTCTTTTCCTTAATTTGTCATCTTTTGCAAGAAACAGAAGCAGAATCATCATCATTTGCCAATTCACATGGTGATTAAAAAAAAATCTATGGGGCTAGCTAGATAGGATTAATCAACAAGCCTAATTGCCAAATGTCAGTTTTTATGTACACATATTTTAATTTCCTTGGATGACTTGTCAATGTATCTATTCTTAATTTAATGGTCATCATTATGAAATGTATTATTATGTACATTGAACCAAATAATAAACATCACACTTCACTGTTGAATTTGAATTTCATTGCCTGATATAGGCATGCCAAAATGTGTGGATTATATCTTATTATACAGCTTAACCTATACTAGAGACCTCCATAATTCAATATAGGGTTAATTGATTTTGCCCCTATTGGATTGACTTTTTTTTTTAGCTTTAGTCCCTAATTAGGGATTAGCAATTTTTGAGCTTTTGGACTAATTTTTTCATTCTAATTAAACCAACGTTATCGGTTATGTTCGGTTTTGATGGGACACGTCATCATGCCACCTTAGATTTAAGACCACGTCAACAGTACATGTCAGACTCCAACTATGATAGATGAACGATAGCGTTTCATTTTAAATCTTCGAGGTAAGAACGCCAAAACAACGTCGTTCTGGGTGTGATTATCTAAAAAAATGAAACGTTTTTGTTCTATCTATCACAATTGGAGGCTGACATAGACCAAAGTCATAGACGATATGATGATCACGTGTCCCCCTAAGTTGACGTGACACATCAAAAACAGCTACAACCAATAACATGTGTTTAATTAAAAAAAATAGAGAAGTCCAAGAGCTAAAACCATGCTAAACCCTTATTAGGGCTAGAACAACAAAAAAATGTCATTTCAGGGAAGGCAAAACCGTTTAACTCTTTAATATAAAAACATTGTATCAAAATAAATATCAAACTTTTTTAGTTACTTAAAATAAATTATCAACAGTCCCTTAAGAGATGACTCAATGATCAAGACACACATATCTATATGAGAGGTCATAGTTGGGTGAAATAATATAAAAGAATTGATCAAAATTCTCTCAAATTTGTGAATTGTTATGACAACAGGTTATGGAGTAGAAAAGTTAAAATGTATACGTAAGTAACTTATATATCCTTAATTTCTACACATGTGAAAAACTTTGCATTCATTTTAAGATATTTTTATTGGTAAGATGAAAAAATCTTTTGATTTGTAACAAATAAATTGTCGTATTTTATTGTAGAAATACAGAAAAATAAAAATTACATGCATCAGGTACTACTATGTCTTAACATAATATTATATTTTTACTATAGAAAAAATGGACAATTATTTTAAGACATATAGTATGATGTATTTATTTAGTGAGTTAACATTATAGTTAATAAAAATGTATCAAATATTCTATACGTCTGGTTGTCCATATATATGCACACACACTCTGAAGATTAAAGATGATATAGATTAAAATAAGTTTCTTCATCCACCTTGTACACTATTTGTTCTTCTTGTAACAAGTTTAAGGAGTTGTTTCTAAATTTAACTTAAAAATATTACTATTAATTAGTGCATAAATAATTAAATAAAATAAAGTTAACAATTTTTTTGAGGCAAATTACATTGAAAGAAAAAACTCACATTTTCTTATCACAATGACAATAAAAAAAAATGCAGATCATTCTATCACTAGCTCTGCACCCGAACTAATTATTGTAAAATGCCGCCAATTGAATTGTTTGAAAATTTGGACCTTGCAATGAATAAGGAGATGATGATTAAATTGATCCATTAATTAACCTATCTTAGCAATAACCATAACCTATCATAAAATTAGATGACACCTGGTCATAAGCTAGCTGCTAGCCTGGCCATTTGGCTTATTTGTACAAGAGTTCAAATCCATGTTTGGCACAAATAGAATGATTTTTTGGCTCAAACTCTTCAAATAATCTAAATATTCTTTCCACAACATCAAAGGTAGGTACCTCATAAAAATTATTCTGTAAAGCAAAACAGAAGAAAACCATATATATAGAACAAAGTGACCTGTTCAGGATATTGAGGATGAGCCAGAAATATTATTTTTATTTATTTATTAATTGGTGGTCCATATATATATTTAAGTGAAACAATCTAGAGCCACTAAATAAAACAAGAAAACACAAGTCTTGGGATTAATGACTTGGCACTCCATTAAACAATATTTCACACATTTGTCACACTCTAATCTATGGAAGAAAGTGGGGTTTTTTTTCCTCAATAGTTTAGACTCTTTTTAAAAGTATGTTTTATGTCTAGATACACCTAATTAGTGATAAACACAAATCAAATTAAATAAATTAAAGTTGTATTTTAACATATATAGCTAAAATAATTATAAATTAAATGTTGTCTCAATCTTCCAGTGTTCAACTTTCCATCATATAAACATAAAAATGTGTTCATGTTGATCAAGAAGATAAAAAAAAGTTGCTAAGAAAGTGCATGAATTCAATAATATGAAACACCCTTCTTTTTATAATTGAACAAATAATGTGAATTGTGAACCGAACTCATGTAGTCATGTGACTCGATTTGTATATGTTCACGGGTTGGGGTTGGGAATACAAAAGTAGAGCAAAAAAAAAAAAGAGAAAATGCACTGAAAATATGCTTTTAAGCTGCTTTTCTGAAGAAGGAATCTAGCCAAAAGAACTTTTTTTTGTGTGGTAAAATAAAAAGTTGAAGTGACTGTTTGGACTTAAAGGACCACAAAAAGGAATCAAACTAGTGTGTGTGTAAAGAGGATAAGAAAAGTGGATCCAGTTGTTAGTACAAATTGCAGAAGCAAACAATTACATACAGTGTATGTAATGTAATGTAATGTAGAATAATTGAATGTTGATGATGCATGTATATATGCATGCATGTGCATGTGCATGTGCATGGTTTCACGTACAAAAAGAAACACAAGCTAGCTAGGGTTTGTGTTTGATAAGAGACATGAAGTATAAAAGCTTAACCTCTTGTATCGAATCCACAAACATGTGGGTCTCTAGCTCTCTCTTCTTTAGCTTTGCCAAAACTGTAGAAGAAAACATGACACCATTTGTTTTGTCGTGAAACCTATTAATATATTTGATATTTGATATGTAGGAGTAGAGAAGATAATTGAGCATCTAATAAAGGTTGTTTGTCATTCTATAATTAGTTAACGAGGAAAATTAGTTCGCAATTTCTACTTGTTACAAGCTTAACTATTACCAGCAATATTGTTTCTTTTGTAATTAAAATTAATTTGAGCTTAGAATTCAGTACTTTTGCAACAAAAAATTCATTGTTTTGTGGGTAGACCTTTGAGGGTTTAGAATTAGATTTCAAAAGTGTCAAAGAGTGATATGCGGGTGTTAAACAAGATTAAAAGGGTCATTTGAGGTGATATTGGATTAATTAGAGGTAAAATAGTTTAATCAAAACTATTCATAATTAATTTGGTGCGATTGGGAGCTGTACTTGTCGAACTAGGCCAAATATAAGCGAACTATGAATTATGCCAAATTTGAGCGAACTGCGCAGTCTATCTAGTTTGATTTGCACTAGACCAAGCTCACATGGAGTTGATTCGTTGTTATGCGGTTCACAATGGTTGTGGTACATCTGCAACGTGGCACACGATGATAAAAGGAAAAGGGTGAGCAATTTTGTATGGTTGAGCTCACATGAGTTCACTCCTGCATTGAGTCACAATAAGCCCACAAGCAAGATGACATGGTTTGATTTAACCGATCGTCCATAAGGTGAGACGATCGAGTCACATGTGTTGACTCACTAACTCGGTCTGTTGGTCTCAAGAGCAGTGATCTAGTGCAACGCGCATTAGAGAGAATGATACACTTGCCACGTAAGAAGAATCATGTGTGGACAATGTTATAAGAGAATATATACATTAGTGATTCGATACTAAAAATCTTCAGAGCAAGATATTTATAGTAAGGTATGGCCTAAACAAAATATGCACATGGTGTTTATTTGATATTGAAGGTAGCTAGACATGGCATGCCTCATCAATTCATTGAAAAGAAGGTCCCTCCGACACTGCCACTTTCACTTGCCCTCCATTTTGCCGCTACCACACCTTCACATCATAAACCACACTCACATCTACAATTCTATATACATTGCTTCAATTCCTTGCATTAATCGCAACCCCGCCGGACCCAACAATATTGAGAAGATTTTTTTATATACATGAAATACTAAGATAAATCTTCGAAAATGTGACATTTGAATATTGATCATAGAAGATGCTGGAACTCTCATTTTCGTCATTAATTTAATATTTTGTCGGCCCCGTTTGATACTTCTCACATTGATATCAGAAAGGGAATGCCAACCTCTTTTAGTAGAGAAAAAAATATGAAAGATTGGCTTCAAAAGGATTAGTATAATTTTATTGGAGCATTCTAGCTAGGTGCATAAAGAATGGTACAAGTGCACAAAGCGAGACATGGATGTATTTTTAGTGTAAGGGGAAGGGTTATAAGGTGAACGGGAAGATCCGACAGACATTCAATCACAAAATGTTAATTTAAACCTAGATTTAGAAACGGATTTGGGAGGTGTCTAATAATTCGAGTGAATATTGTTCAATATTATTGATCAATAATCTACAAAAAAAATTCAAACTTTAAACTCATAACAGAAACTCAAACAGAAATACAGAACAAGAAACGTAAGTTGGCTAAAAAAACACTAAACAATTCGATCTGAGTTTTTATTTCAAGCTAAAAATAACTTGAGATCTGAAACTTCTTTTGAGATCAACAATTATTTTTAATTTCTCAATTGTGATGCCAATACTCAACCATTATTGATCATGCTCTTATGGATAGGAATCCATGATATTGGATGCTGAAATTACACATGTATCCAACTCCAAGCCATGCATAATGTTGTGCATAGTTAAAAACCTTATTATAATTAATTCGAATTTCAAGAAATCATTAAAAAATATTATTAGTACAATAATAATTATTGGCACCAAGCATTAGTGACAATATGAGTGCGTTTAACTTAACAGAAGGGATCAAAACTTGATACGTGAGCCACCATCAAGTGTCTATAATTCTATATTTAAATAATAAATAAATTAGAAGCAAATCTTTAGCTACTCAATAAAGCAAAAATATAATTAATTTAATAGAAATTTCCACCAAAAATCATGGTCTTGTGTAGACTTGTAGCTAAAGGAAGTTTTGATCCGGCATCTATGGGAATAATTCTTGGAGGCTCTCCATGTTCAACAACTTGTCTTTGCATGAATAATAAATCTCCACCATATCTTATATTTTTTGTTTTTTATAGTATTTTGTAATGTTAATTAATGTCAACCAAATCAATGATGATGTCTTATTTTATTGGTTATTGGCCACTTGCCACAAAATCTTGCACATAAATTAACAGATTAAGCCACCAGCTGCACAGTCTTGCTGGTATTATCTGGTTAACCATGCATCACAAACGTCAAAGAGACTCATAAAAATAAATATAGGACTACTTCTTTTTGTTTATTTTATGGTATTGATTATATATATGTGAATTAATTTGTACCTAATTAATATTTGGTTAGATTAGAGTTGTTAGAAATACATGTCATCTAATCTATATAAAAAATTGCAATCATTATATGGAATTTTTGAATGGTATTCAAATGATACATGTAGGTCATCTCAAAATAGTTGTCTATTTATTAAAAATAAAAAATGATTAGGCATCAAGGATTGTTGATTTCATGTTGTTTAAGCGTTTTAGATTCTCTCTGATGTTATGAAATGAAGTTCTGAAGCCTTTGTTGTGTAGCTCAACCCATAAAAAAAAAGGATTAGGTTTAAAAGTCTTAGTAATTTTTAATTTTTAATTTCTAGTTTCTATTAGAATTGGAGTTTTGATATTATAAATATTTTTATCTTTCGGTCTATTTTTGTTTTAGCATAGTTGTACATAAATTAATTACTTTATAATTACAATAGAGCTTGTGAAAGATTACCATAGTCAAGAAAATCACAAGATTAAACACAAGATGATAAAAAAAATTCAAACATCAAAAGAATAAGAATCAAAATAATTTAATATATCAAATAAAAGTAGAACTTAAGAAACAATTTCAGCAAACCGTGAAGACCTAATAAAAAAGATCCTCAAAACACAATTAAGTAAAAAATATCAATGCCCTTATGACTAATAAATCACTAAAAATATGAAAAATGCAACTCATAGTGATCATTGATCAAAAGATTTAAGGGTTGAAAGTTGTTTTAATTTTTCACCACTTGAACCACATTATACGGAGAGAAACTCCCAATCTCATTACATTTACTTAATACTATTTTATTAAAATTTTCATCATAAAACATCTATACAAAAATCAAATCAATTTTCTGAACCCATATATGATATATATGCAATAGGTTGTATGTGTACAAACAACAATTAATTAAAAATATGTTTGATGACCACCTTAGATATTCTCTTCCACCGTCTTAAGAGAGATCGAATGATGTTATTATTACAATACCGTTATAGAATGTGACATAAATAAACAATTAGTTTCTTTTCTATCTTCTTATAAACTAAAAAATGCACATTTTAGTGATTTTCAGTATTGTTGCTATTCGTATTAATTGTGTTAGTTCGACATCAAAATCAACCATCAAATTCGAAAATTTAATTATGTGACAAGTTCAAGTGATATTATTTTTATTGCTAAAAGAAATATTGTCCCATAATAAATTATGAATGAAAATAGTCATAGAAAGTAAAGTTGAAGGCCTTGTCACTATTTTTCATTATAGCATCCAATGGTGGGGCTTTGTTGACACTTTATGTAAGGAAATAAAACCCCAAATTGTTAGTTTAAAACATTAAATAGCAACACCCAAATACTAGATAGTCTTTATTTTGTTTCACTTTATTGTTCATACTATTGTGGACAATGTATTAGCCTCTTATTGAAAAGAGAAATTAAATATATACTCAAACAAATGTCAATGACATATTGACATTATTTACATAATAGTGTAGTTCATCTTTTTTCTTAGACTATCTAAGTAACTAATGATCTCCATTTCAAACAAAAACGACTCATTTATTTATTGCATATGTATTACCGAATATTACAAAATAACGAAAATTAGTATATTTGCTCTTTGCAACAAAAAAAAATAAAACTCTGTGTAATAGATTGATACTAAACTCTATGCTACATTACATAAAATATTGTTATTTCTAAAACGACTATACACATAATTTTACGAAAAATTTGAGTTTTCATTTGCGCATCTCTTAAATTGAAGATCCAAGCCATTTATGTTATTTAAATAATTCTACCCTTAATACGAGTCAAACATGAAAATTTACATATAAAAACTGTGTTCTAATTAATTGCTTGGCTCGTAAAGTTTTGACGACCCATATGTTGATAGACTCACTTTACTTTCAAGACTTTTACATGTCCATAATGTGTAACATGTGCAATTGAACATGACCCTAATTTAAGGAGGACTCAATTTTATAGTAGGTGTATTAACGACCCAAACAGAGAAAAATGATTTATTTTAATTAGAATACACATATATATAATTATATCACTATTACTTCAATTCTTCAATAAAAAAATGTATATTTTTATTAATAAGAAGGATTTGATAAAATTGCGTGCACGCTCAATATTGGTCCATTATCTAAGATTATATTATTTACCAAATACTCATTCGAACAGGAAGACTTAAATAATAGAAACATTTATAGTCGTATAAACACTTAATCACCACCATCTTTGCTCATTTTTTGCTTCACTCTATAACATTTTTCGATCTATCATCTAATTTCTTATATTATAAATGAATTTATATTCAAGTATTATAAGAATATTATGTATCCGTCATTTATTAAATAGTAAACAAACGTCATTTTTTTCTTATACTAATTTTTATTTTTATAATCCAATTTAAATTTATAGGCTAAGAAACTATCTTTTATTACCTTGAAAATGATAGGACTGTCCTGAAATTTTATCCATATCCACATATATTTTACATAATAAGAGAAAACTTGCACGTAACGCCCCATGCATGATGATGCATATGCATACATCCAAATAACATGACATGTCATGTCATGCATGCCCCGTGAATCACGATTGGCCACGTGGTCCTTACCGATTAGTTGGCACTGCAATAAAGACAATAACAGGCCAACAACCACGTGGCCTGTCCTTATCGGATAGTAGTTTACCGGGAAACACGAGTCAGCATTTCTGTTGAGCTACTTAAATACCACATATTAGCATCGCTGACGTGTACCGCCACTCCATCATACGATCATGTGGCTTCTGATCATATCCATCTCAGCCACTGGATTGTGATTGGCTGATAGAGTGCGTTATGGTTCTGGTGTTGCAGGATAACAAACTGTGGGTTGGTAGTAGGAGAGTGCTACCCATAAAATTTATCTTGATAGCTCTTTTGTCATATTTCTCCGACCAATCATTGAGTCTTTTTCTTTTTTAATCTCTTGGTACAAAATGATTGAGCTTTCACATTGCAATAAATTCATTTTGAGAGCAGTGGTGTCAAACTGTTACAAAGTTGAAGATGTAGTTTGAGATTGCAAATTGTTTAGTTAATAAATGAGTAAAATGTTTTTTTTTGTTTTAATTACTACAATGTATTTTTAAAGTATAAAATTACAATTATATATTTTTTAAAGCAGAAAGTAATAATATATTAATTCAAATCGCACGGCAACAAATACTATGTATAATTGCTTGAAAATTAATTCACCCAGACAAGTTTGGTGAAAAAAATTACTAAAACCTAACTAATTCTTGGGCTACTTGGTTCAGAGACCAACCCGAAAATAAAATAAAAATTGATTCTGCTGGATTGAACCATAATAACTGAAACATCTCGAATAACCAAATTAAAGACACTGAAATCCTCCCCATCAGCCTGAATTATCAAGTTGAAGGCACTGCTGGAATCCTCCCCTAAAGCCTGAAGAGCACAAACAATTAACAACGATTGCACTTGAAGTTCAATGTGGTCACGTGGATGACTTGTTCAGCGGCCCATCGCAACCATCGAGACTACCATTTGATTCGATAATAAACCTGAAAGTTGATTCGATGACTTTGGCAAGCCGCCACCTTCCAAATCATTGTCTTCTTCTCTGCAACCGCCACCTGTTGCCCTGCCAAACACCAAGAAAAACCCTTTCGCGAATCTACGCCGCACTACAAATCTTAACAACTCCTAACTTGCTATCAAAACAAAACTCGCTATCTAAACAAGAAATACCGCAATTTGCTATATACAAAACTAAGAGATTGCCGTCGTTTTGAAAATCAAAAGTAGCCGTCGCTAACCAAAAACACTGGCAGTCTCTCTAAACAGCAAAGAGAAAAAGAGAGAGCACTAATTACAATTATATTGATTGTAATATATGCATTTACATTATAAATATGTTGGTTGACCGCTACAATAAGAGAAGTGATATGTGCTTGTCAACCTCCTCTTTTGATAGTGTGGTCAATCTCCTCCTCATTTGTATGGTCTATTTCACGTTTTTCGTCTTTCTGTTTCACAGTTTTCCTTTTCCAATTATAGGCAACACAAACATTTTCATGATTTATCTCTCTTTTTGCCAAGACATAAGGGACAAGCTCTTTAGAAAAAACTAGAGAAAGAGTCTAGAAAGAGATTTAGGCTAAAAGCTCCGTTTTGATTGAAAATTTGTATATAACAAGGATTCGCGGAAGTTGTTTCTCTTACGCGACATGTCCACGAGGCAAAAGTAGGAGAGTTGTTCCCGAACAAACCCGGAACCACCTTGGATTCCATTTACACTGTTATGATCCATTCCTTCACCTCAAAACATACATTTTTGTGTCCTGAGAAACATATATAGTAAGGACACAAAAATATACAAGGTCTGGCAAAATTGCCTTGCAAACAAAACAATCCACATTGAAGAAACACAATCACCAAGTCCTAAACAATACATATGCATCATTTAAGCATAGAAAAATGAATCACTGATTTCCCTCCTCAAGAAGAGGTTCTCTAAAATTACTTCCCCAAGCTCTCTTCTTCCATATCATCTCCACTTCCTCAAATGTCAACCCCTTCGTCTCCGGCACCATCGTTATCACAAACACGACCGCCAGCACCGCCACGCCAGCAAGGATCAAGAATGTTGCACCGGTCCCCACTGCGTCTGCAATGGAAAGAAAACTCTGAGCCACAATCAAATTCGAAACCCAGTTCACCGTTGCCGCCATGCCCCCACAAATTCCTCGGTATGACTCGGGGTATATCTCTGAGTTCACTGTCCATGGCACGGGTCCCATTCCAGGTGCAAAGAATGCAATGTACAAGGCTAAACCTAAAACCGCTAACCAACCATAAAGGGTATTTGAAGAATCAGAGGACTCGGCAAAGAATGCTCCAGAGAGAATGAGAAGAGATACAATGACACCAGATAAGCTTGTTAGGGCCAACTTTATCCGCCCAAAATGATCGATAAGGTAAATGCCAAGAACTGTTCCAGCAGCATTCATAGCGGCTATAATGAGGGACAGGAGAAGTGCCAACTGGTTGGATTCGAAACCCGCCTTCTGGACAATCGTTGGGCTGTAATACATGACAGTGTTGATACCCGTGAACTGCTGAAATGCCTGTAGATTCACAGATTTCTGTCATCATACAATCATTTGATTCATATTGATGCAACTCATATTTTTGTTCAATTTTGTTGTCATGACTTTCACAAGGGAAGAACATCAAAGTGAAAGATCATAAAAATGTGCAAACATTACTCCAACAATCAAATATGATTGAAAAAAGAACCATCGATCAATGACCTAAGATGGAAAGCTATCAAACCCACGAGTAGCACAAATGAACTTGATGTTTGTCTTTATAGTTCTTTTTAATTGAGGGTCAATCCCAACACAATTTGAATCTAGAAATAGCAACGGCATTAGGGTCATACAAAAATATGAACCTTTCCTACCCTAAACTCGTAAGTTTGTGCAGCAATGAGAAAAACTAAAACTGACTTGCATGCATAAGCAATAAGCACGTCTCACATTAAAAAATTGGCTGTTTTATTTTCTTCCAATATGAAAGATGCTGCTAAAAAAAAGTTGGAAGCCCTTGGTTAAAGAAGTTCCGAGATGCCTCAGAAACTATACAGTTCTGAAGTAATGTGAACAATATTGCACTAATTATATGCATATCTGCCAACTGAGATTAGCAACTAACGAAGAATAAGTAGAGTATCAAACAAAGCCATTCAAAAAATTAAAACAATATTGTATCAAAAATATAACGTTTCAAGTAAACTCTACATTACCTGTAGTCCAGCCCCAGCCAAGAACGCGAGCCTGATTTCCTTTGACTTAAAGACATCCCAGTATCTGACAGAACCCTTTTTCTGCCGTTCTTCCTCTAAAGTACTTGATAGGTATTCAATTTCATCTTCTAACCGGTCCAAGTCATAAATTTTACCAAGCACTGCAATGGCTTGAGTTTTGTCATTCTGCACATGAAGTTACAACTTAGTAGGTATTGATACCATAATGTATATTGTATACAAAAAAAAAAAGAAGACATCTAGACACATGAAAAGAGTTCTAAGGAAATTTCTCAAAACGGCTAAAAGCAATTTGTACCTTCATGAAAAGCCATCTAGGAGATTCTGGCATAAACAGCATAAGGCAAAACTGAATAACAGCTGGCACGCCTGAAACTCCGAGCATCCATCGCCAGGTTCCGGGGACCTGCCCAAGGATTAGTGTATTAGGAATATTGTACAAAACAATACTAAAAGTAGATACCTATGATGCTCCTATATAAAAGCTCCAGAGAATATTAAGCTGTATCTGATTAAGATCTGCATAAATTGAAGGTGAATAAAATACGTGAGGCTGACCTCAGTGAAAGCAAGATTTACGAGGTAGGAAAGAAATTGTCCACCAGTAATCATAAGTACATTTGTGCTCACTAATCCTCCCCTTATTTCTGATGGGGATGCTT
>JAYMTF010000483.1:0-35291 GCA_036897485.1 Pelargonium nanum | reverse complement strand
TAATTTTTACAAAAAAGGGAAACAAGACACTTATTTTGGGACGGAGGGAGTAAGAGTTTAGGATTCAATTTAATTGGAGGTTAGACACAGGACACGAGTTGGAGAGTGGGAAGTCAACAAAAGCAGTCTCATTGGTTGAGAGGTCAAAATCAAAATCACATGTGTTTGTTGCGAACCTAAGGCCTCAAAACTTGATACGCGTTGACGAATGCACGACCATAAACCGCAAAACTGATGAGCTGTAGCGATATCTCTGCCCAAACCCAAACCTTAGTTGGGCCCACCTTATTCATTGACATTTGTGGGCCCCACCTCATTAAACTCTTTGGGCCCATTCTTGTCGCCTATACCTTTCCAAGTACACATCCCAAATTCCCCTACTTTGATTTTGATTTTGATTTTGAACCCCAAATTTTATATATATAGATATATGTTTTTTTCCTGATATGTATAAGGAAACCATCAACGTCTGTATCTTAAACTGAAATTCATTAATTTGAGCTAATCGCTAATTGCTAATTGTTAATGATTAGAACTAATTAATTTGATCAACTCATATGTCAATTCTAATACAGTATTTAAGGTTCTTTTTGGTCTTTAGCTTTTGTAATTCTCATGCAATCTAGGTAGCTACTAATTGGTAATCAACTCTGATGATTACAAGTGTCACCTACTAATAAACAGCCCTAGCAGGCTTTCGCAAAACATTGTAATTACACTCCATTTCCAATTCTTGACGTCAAGGCTAAGATTTACTAATTAGTTAAGTGTATGATTCAAATGCTAATCACAACACTAACATTAATTAGTTCATCCACAATGTTTTAAAGTATTTGGGTCACCCTAATTAATGTTTAAATGATTCATTATTTTGTAATTAAAAACAATTAACATTTTTTACTATCCTCACTAGAAATTCTATCCATCATCTATCGTTCATCATAAAAAAATTCGTTAAATCAACGTCGATCTTTTTTGTCAATGGTGTTTAGCCATTTTTGTTCTCATAAGAATAAATATATATTTAGCATATTCGGTCTCATTAGTCTTGTTCTTTCATTCGATTTATCATCACTATTGGCTCCTTTCATTCGATTCACTTGTAGACTCCGTGTTATCATCTTCGTCTTCATTATTGGCTAGTTTGTGAGATTATCTTTATTACGGATAGATTGATTTTATCTATGTTTTCCTTTTTTGAATATTTTAGTGGTTATGTTAGTTTTATAGTTTGTTTGCACTCTCTTGTTGGAGGTTATTGTATGAGTTCCATTGTTTGAAGTTTAGTTTTGTATTCCATTGTTGGACATTATTTAATGGTGGACTATGATGCGCTTCATAGAAGCTGTGAAGACTAAAGAGATGATAAAATCAGTGTTTTCGGTTTGATTGTGAGTCATATTTGAACATTGCTGAACAAGTTGGTAGTCTATATTTTAGTTTTATTAGTATATCTGTAAATCATGTGGCTTATGTTTCATCTAAATCGTCGCGTTTTATGTTAGACTTAGAGTGGTTTTTTACGGAATTTCAAATTTGTAATGTTTTAATTATAGTTTATAATATGAGTTGTTAAAAAATTATTAATTAGTTAATTATGAGATGTTGCAATAATAAGCCCAAAATCATACTTTGCTCGTCATTTTTCAACATTATACTATATATATAGCTTCGACGTACGTTCGCATTTGATCCACAATGTTTCCAAGTAGTTTGGTCTCAAATGGTTCATTATATATAATTAACAGCATCTTTGTATTTATTAATTCATTTGCAGTACATACACAAATCAATGAATCTTAATCAGTCCATCGTATTACATACTAGTCACATGACACAGACAAACATGAATAATTGCAATGGAATAGTTGAAAAAAAAACTAATAATTGAAATTAATAATTAAAACCCACATGAAAACTAATAATTCGACAAGTAAATTTAGTAGTACGATCGCAGTGCATAATGGAGAGTAGTGCACAACATACCAACATAATATTATACATTTGTCGGTGCATTATCAATCAGTAAACACTAAAATCTCATAAAAACTAACAATTATTTAACGTGTTTGTGAACCTAAATCAGCATTAGGCGTTAATTAAGGATTAGAGCTAATAAAAATAGAAATGGAGGTGTGTAATTAAGGGGACAAGAGCAATCATAGAATTTACGGTCATATATTGTGAAGGTTTTCTTGAAAAACAGTTAAAAAAATTTGCCATGATTCTCGGTTCTTGCTTGCTAATTAGGGTTTCAGTTGTGCCCATGTTCACTGTATGTCACTTAAATCATCATTATATTTTAATTATATAGTACTTAATTACATTGATTTGTTCAATGATCATGCACTCTAACCTAGGTTTAGTTAATTAATTATACTTATTTATTTTATCATAATAAACAATTAGCAACTTCTACATATATGTACAGCTTAGCTACTCCATTAATTTGTGGCTAATTCTCATATCTACTCCATTAATTTGTAGCTAATTCTCATACATTTTTACAAGCTATAGCAAGACTTTTGGTATATGTTAGGTGTGCACATATATATAAATTGCTTAATTTCATATTTGATAATTGGCTGATCATTTCAATTATTTCTGTTATAATAATGAGAGACCCTATATGACCTTTCATGGAGAGATATTGAAAATGACTTTTGCAAGAGAAAATTAAGCCATGCTCACCACCTAACTCAACATTGTTTCAATAGTTTATTGAATATATATGTGCTCAAGAATTTTGTTCATTGTAATTGTTTGTGTTCTATCCAAAATTAAAGCTGTAATTTTTTCTTCTTTTTACAAAATTAAATATACATGAATTATCACCTATATTTCTTCAGTATAATTGATAAATTTTATTGCATTTGTTACCGTAACACAATGAGATGGTTAAGAAAATGAATTCTTATTTCGAAACCGAACAAATATTAATATTTATGTCGGACAAATGTGAAAGAAAATTATTACTTATTTGACAAATGACATGTGTATTTAGATGAATTTGTTATCCAGAGTATATAAAAACTCAATAAGTTTGTCAAGCTATTTGGCACACTATTTTAATTATTTAAAGTGGGATATATAGGTTTAGATACAAAAAAAGAAATGGTCGCATCAAGAGAAAGACTCATTAATTACCATCTTAACCAAGTTTCAATTATTAGTTAGAAGCAAACAAGATAGCATATACATGAAAGGACAAAATTTGATAGAAACCACTCTGTAATCTTTAGCTTTAATCATCAACTAGTGTACAAATAAAAAGCTTTTCTCTTCTAGAAATTGCACAAATAATACATCTCATTGATCTATCAACTATTGTTAGTTAAAAACCGATTAGGATATAATCATAATGTTCATATTAAGCAATTTATTCAAGACTACGTGTATTTGTTAAGAATCGAGTAGCTTCACTAGTAAAGCTTATATTTATCTTTTATTATAAATTATTATTCATGTGATTATAATTTAACTCGGATCTCGAATTTAAAAGTGCGAATATTGATTTGATTCTCAAACTGGAAGGGTAGAGAATGGAGGCATGATAGTTGATTGATTGAACTCCACTTTTAGGTAGTGCATGGTTTTGATGAAATCAAAAGAATTTTTGTAATTGTAGTTACTTTAATCCAATGAAGCTAAGTGGATAAACAATAAGTTTGGTATGGCATATATAGGTGGTTTAGAAGATATAGTTGAATCACCTGGATGGTGACCTTAGTGGCTCCTCTTATCAACATCAATAGTATACCACCAATGGTCATGGATGGTCTCAATTTGTGAAGTTGGCTATAGCCACCAATGGTCATGGTCATGGTCCAGCCTGTTTTGTACTGTCACATTAATTGATTAATTAAGCCCTAGCTAGCTTTGGAACAATACAAGAAACCCACCCATTTGGATGGACCCATTTGTTTATGCAATAGCCAATGTGCATTGCTTGGGTGGGTGTATCCATCAATAAGATATTCATGTCATGTCTATGTCTTTGGACATAGTAACATATAGTATTTCAGGTTGTTTAATTAGTTACTTAATTAATCCTTCATTTGAGACATCGGGAATGAATATTAACAAATATTGCTTAATTAGACGTATTGTATTCTCTTCGAGATTTCGAGTTTCAATTTTCTTTAGTAATGATATATATACTATATATATAAAATATGATAATAATATTAATAAGGTGAAAGATTTAAAATAAATCATGAACTTTTAATTAGTCGTTTAAATTTTTAAACTCAAAATAGTTCTTGAACTTTCAACAATTGACCAGATTTGGTCTCTTTTGATATAAGCTCTGAGAGTAAAGACTGAACTTTAGATATATACTCTAGGAGTAAGGACTATTTTGAGGTAAAAAAAGTTCATGGACCAAGTTAGCTAGAAACACGAAAATTGATGGACTATTTTGAGTGAAAAAAAGTTCAAAAACCAAATTTGAAAGTTCATCATAGACCAAATTGTGTCTTTTACCCGACAAAAATAATAATGTTAGTTATTGGAGCAGTTGGGGCAACCCATGTGGTACTGGTCATCACTGTCTTGGCATCATCTATATTTTGTGAGAACATCCCGTTATATTTGTAGCAACTCCTGAAGAATGAAGGATCTTCTACTTGTCACTCAGCTCAGCATGAGGTGATTTGTAATGGCAGACACACTATCTCTCTCAGCATCTCTTTTTTCACAACTATTCTATTTTCCTAATATTTTTAACGTACCTGAGTGAGTGCTGCTTGTTTCATTTGTCTGAAATGACAAATTGCATAACCCACATTGGCTGCGGAATCATATGACTTTGTGTTAGTTGTGTCTTGTCTCCTTTTCGGAGTGTACATTATCCCAAATTAGATTCTTAATTAAGTTTGCCAATAATCAAGAGTTCTTGTAACCAAAATATTTAGGTGATTGCAGTGGCGGAGCTAGGTGTGGGCCGTAGTAGGCAGCTGTTCAAGCCATCTCTCAAAACTATATTAAATATTAGGCAGATTCACAACTTTCATATGAATATTTGAATTCAACTATAATATTTGATTTCTTTAATAAGATTGAGATTATAGTTCATCCCATCCCGATCCTACATTTTAACTCCGCTACTGGGTGATTATGCAAACAAGTAGGCTAAAAGAGCAGAACCTGTTGTTCAACATGGTGAACATTGATCATATTTATGCTCTCCAGTTGATTTGTCATTTATTAGACTCCACATGCATGGATATAAAAAGCTAGTTCCACGTATATAATCCATGCATATGCATGCATCGTCTGAACCAGCACAAACACGGAAACACCTATTAACAGCAATAACAACACTGTGTTGTGAGACCAGTGACTGTTTTGCAGTTACAGTTGCATTAACTTACGGTTATAGATACAGAGAAGAGAGTCACCAACTGACAAAGTCAACTGTATTTTCAGTGAACAATGGCCACAACGGAGAGACATTAAAATAAACGAAAGGTCCGTGGAGTCCGTACAACAAGAACAATAACAGATAGGCAAGGAGGGAAGAGAATCGAGAGCCACTCATGTCATGTGGATTGATGATGATGATGAAATAAAATAAAATAAAAATAAAAATGAATTAATATTGGAGGCAAAGGCCAGAAAGGGTGGTCGGAGTTGGAGGTTGTTGAGCCGACAAAAGCTGAACCACCTCACATGCACCTCCTTCATGGCTCCATTGGTCTGTCACACACAACTTCCTCTACGAGTCTACGGTTTCTTTCTTTTGCTTCTTCTTGCAACTCATGAATGTATTAGATTCATAAATTAACATATATTGTAGCATATTCGCTTGTACTAATCAAATCTATTTCCCAGTTTATACTGTCCATGTCTCTCTCTTTTTCTTTTACGTACGCAACAACATTCTGGATTCAGTTTCACCATATACTATATACCTACATTTGTGTTTTGTTTTTTATATTCGTTTTTGTTCTTAATTGATGTTCAATTTCCTTTTCACATATTCTCATTTTTTTGTCAAGGAATAATTAAGTAGATAATTACCATATGCTATATATAATTGCTGTTTCTAGCTAGCTGCTAGCATTAGATTCACCAATAATTGATACTCTTGTCATTTTCATTCCCACTATTTCACATCACAATAATGCTTCTCGTTTTTAAGTAAATACTCTTGATTAAACTCATTCGAGATAGATTTGATGCATAAGTTGAACTCATCGGTTCGATAACAACAAAATCGAACAGAGAATACATGTATTTTCGAGCTATCTAGTTAACGAATGTGACCTATTGATGTCGAATCTAACGTGACATCATGATTATAATTTACTACATTATCAAAATTGATGATGTGTATCTTTATCATTTGCATATGTTTAATTATACAAAGATTCTATTGTAAGGAAAAACTATTTAAACAGTTTCTAAACTATATTGATTGTGTATTTTTACTCCCCAAATTTCAATTTTCCATAGTTTATTGTAGCTTCATGTCATGAATTTGTTCACTGGAAATGACCAACACATTTACAATTATCAACTTAAAATTTTACTATAATTAGTTCTCTAACATTGATAAAAGTGAAACAGGTTATGACCCTTACAATCACAATGACCAAGTGCATGATGTCATGTGTAAATATGCCCAGAGATATGGATTGAATATGATTGGTGGGACTGACCTATCATGTAATATATGTAAATGTAAATGACCTGTTGTTTATTATTCAATTCAAATAATTCAACCTAAAATACTACTCTATCTGTGACAAAATAAGCTTTGTATTTTACTTGAATACTTGTGTTAAAGTGAGTGTATTTATTTCTATTTTTACAAAATTAGTTATGCATGAATTATCATTAATTTTTTCATAATAAGTTAACTATTAATACATATTTACAAATATACAAGAATAAATATAGCACACTACTATTAATACCTAATTACTAAAAAAATTATCAACTATTTTGAGATTTATAAATGCTATTCATATTTGTATGCATCACAATCTTAACTTGTTTCATTTCTCTTAATTACAAATTTACATTTACTCGCAACGACACCTCATGTTTTGTGAAATTGTGACGTTCACGTGTTGCTAAAAAAAATACGACCCATATAATAACGATATAGACATGTTGTTGCAATTTTGTCTGAAATTCCAACGCAAATTCAACTTTTCTTTTATAGGGCAATTTATCATACATATATTATTTCAATATATGAAAATTTACTCTTGTACTAGTTTATACTTTATAGTGATGACCCGTTTTTGTATATTTGGATTTTCAAGAAGATGATATATTTGTAATGAAATAATTTAAAAATTGTTGAGCTGGTTAACAACTTAACACATCTTGTAACTTCTCAAATAATCTTATGGTGTGTTTGGGAACCATGATTTGATTTGAAATGCTGGATTTGAGTTAAATGAGGTGTTTAGCAACTCCAAAAATTTGGATTTGGATTTTAGTGAAATCTAATGACATTCAAAATATGCTTAAAGCATGAGATTTCAAATGACAGATTTTACCTTGTCATTTGAAATTCTATTATTTTCCAAACATTATATTTGTATTTGAAATACAACATTTCAAATACCCAATTTTAAATCAAATCTATGTCCCCAAACGCAACCTTAAAGAGTATAGCAAGTCACTTCGATCACAATTTTTTTTTCCATGTTAAGAATTTAAGATATACGGCACCACACATGGCCAAGCCGACCCTATATATTTTTTTGAAAATATATTTGCTGACTATTTCGAATAATTAAAACCAGAAGGCCATGTTCTATAACTTTAAACCTAATAAATTATTGGCAATGAAATAATTAAGGCCCCACAGGTTCATCAAAATCACAATCCGATCCATTATGATGTACACAAGTTGGTGCATGATATAATATACCATAGTCACATCTCCATTTTAATTACAAATTTAATTAAAGTGTTAAACTTTAATTGAAGTATAATGATGTCCGAAGCCGAACCACCAAAGTTGTAGTCGTAGACATGTGAAGATCTCCTGCTTTTGCGGCTAGTGGCAATTCTTGTATTATTGCTTTCTTAATTTAGGGTTAACAATAATAAACATTACTTAATGTTGCTTTGGTTTAAAGTTTTTAATGAAATTGATATGTCTTTATGCTTCCAAAATGTTACTTTTTATTTTACAAATTAAGAAACACCATATAGTTTCATCATTTCTCTACCAAGTGGTTGACCTCAATTTCCCACTTTATATATCCTTCAAAATCCACCTTATAATTCATTTTTAGCATTTATTGTAATAATTGACTCGTGCCAAGTTCTTGTCTTTTAGGAAAATAAGCACCTCATAACAACTTCAACTTGAAGACTCTCACTTAATCAAGTTTTTGTTTGTAATAAGTTTTAAAACATTTATCAAAATTGGTGACATGTTATGATCAGTATTTAAAGACGCGTTAGAAATAATTTCAAGGTTGCACGTATGTTTTTTTTTTTTTAATTTCATGCTTCAAAATAAAAGGAATCAAAACTGATTAAATATATACATTGATGAACCTCGTATTTTAGTTAAAGAATATTTTTTTTGAGAAATCAATTAGAGATGATATTAAGTAAAAAAAAAAACTTTGATTGATATTTGTGTTAAACATAATTGTGTGCACATGTATTTAGGTGAGTAATCATATGGTTGTAAGCTAATAAAATGAAGAGTGATGGGTGTGAAATCAAATGCATGAACCTATCCCTCCTATATCTCATATGCTTGTGAAAAGCATTGGTAAAGATATAAAGGAAAGGAATGTAAAGGTGAAGCTATATAGTGCCTTTGCCTTGGTGGGGAACTCTTCCACTCCAATTTTCCTCTTTCTTTTCCTATAAATATTTGATTGTCTATAAAATTTAGAAAACAATAAATAATTCAAAGCGAAGAAAAGTTCACAATTTTTTTAGGTGTAAGTTGTAGATTTATTTTATGCTCGAAACTTAGTCATAATTACAACTCCTCACTCCTTATCAGTACGTGTTAGTGAGGATTAAATTCAATATCTTTTTCCACAATCTCAGTTAAGTTACCAACTAATCCACTTCCATTGTTTTCCTCCGAAAAATTGATAAAATCATAAAATATTAAGAGAGATAATTATGAGTGCGTGTTAGTGAGGGTTAAATTCAATATCTTTTTCCATGATTTCAGTTTACATTACCAACTGAATCACAACCCACTTCTATTTTTATTTTCTGGATAAAATTGATAAAATGATAAAAGTATTAAGAGAGATAATTATGAATTATGGAATCATGTGATGATGATAGTGTTAGAGGGTGGGTCCAAATTCCAATCCCAAAATAAATAAATAAGATAAAAGTAAGGAGAGGAGATTAAAATACAATACGGAAAGGAGCACATGAGCATATACTGTAGGGTCCCACGGAAAAAATGAAACTGGGTGGCCACGTCAACACCCACAAGAATATTTCCATTCCTAGCAGAAACCAAGATCACCGTCCGCCTCCCTAACTTACCACTAAAAGTAACCCCCAAATCCAACGGTCACCATCTCACCCTATCACATACACCTCATCTTCGCCTATGAGCTCGCAATTTAGATTCGAATTCGTCATAATCTGATCAGTTCAAAGCGATTCGATCAATTTCGGATTGACTCATTTTTAAAGAGATTCGATCAATTTTTGTTTGAGTCGTGCAAATAAGCTGCTTTTGTATTAAAAATTTAAATTAAATTTCACCGACAATGATCCTAAAAATATTTATGCCAGAAACCAAGATTACCTTCAAACTCCGCAGCTTACCGCAAAAGTAATTCCCAAATCAAACAATCACCATCTCACTATACCACGTGCACCTCAGCCTCACAACTAGAGCTCTCGAATTGAATCTTAATCCCTGGACATCTAAAATTCAATCAAACTTAAAATTGATTCGATTTGATCAATTTCAAAACAAATTAGATTAAAATTTTCATACAAAAATATTAATCGGACAAATTCGTTCATTTTACACTAACATTCCAAATTTTATCTAATCAAATCAATTTAAACAAAAAATGAAATATGAGTTGTGAACTCTAGTCGTAGTAAGATTTTATTACATAAAATATATTGACTGTGAGGACAATTTTAGCCTCAATGAAATAGAAAAATAGAAAATTGAGAATCACGGGATGATGGTCATGGAGAATATTGGCAGCGAAGAACGTAACACACCGTATCACGCCTCCTTCTGTTCAACGTATATAGTATTTAATTTAAGCAATATTGTTATTATTAATATACTTACAGAGACTGTATTATATCATATATTATTTATTTACAAGCCCTGATCGCTTCAGCTATTTCATGTCGGCTTGTTCACTTAACAGTAATCAAACCAAAAATTAACAAAACCTGTCTCTGCTCCTTTGCTTTGCTTTGTGCAACCTTCTGATTTCCCGGCGACAATTCAGTTCCCAGCTGATTTTTCCATTTCTATAATCGATTTCTGAGCTTAGATTTGGAGGAGGAGTTGATGGTTAGGGAGGTCGAGGAGGAGGAAGAGTTGGTTGCCCTGAAAGTGAAGCCTAAAGTGCTTGGAAATGGATTCAATGTGGATACTATGACTTTATGCTCAACATTTTCAAAGTGATTCTGAAAGGGTTTTTGAAAAAGTTTTTTTCTTTTTTCTTGAGGAGGCGATACTGGAAATTTTGGGAAATGGGTTGTTGGTGAAGTTGAAGAAAATTGTTGGGTTTTTTCTTTTCTTTTGAGGGTTTTTGCTGGAATTTGCCTACCATGAAGGTTCCTTCAAATGGGTTCTTGGCAGGTGCTGGAGAAGGTGGCTCTCTCTCTTCAATCTCCCACTTTTTTTTTCATTTACTTGTGTTTGTATGGTATTGGTTGGTTTTAGCTTTGATTATGTTGTTTACCTTCTCTGAGATTGATGGTTTTCTTGAATTTGATTTGGTTGTGCTTGATATCTAAAAGCTTGTTTTGGTAAGCTTGTAATGTTCATCCAAGTTGGTAATATATTATGTGGAGCTATGGGCTATCTCTTAGTTCTCCTATCTCTTAGTTCTCCTATGTTTTTTGATGCTTGTATATACATATTAAGGTATGCTTCTTGAATTTTATGTTTACCAGAGGTATTGGGTGAAACCCCATGATATAGATCACACAAGAAGGTTTAGTGTTAGAATTGTTGTTATTTTGAGCCCAAGATTTTGAAATTCTGACTAACTCACTTTCTTTGTACTCTGAGTTTAGTTTGATTCAATAATCTAAAGTCATCCCAAACGTTTCAACATATTGGTTTCTAGTCAATGCAGACATATATGTCATCAACTGTTCTATTCCCCTCTTGACTTCTTCTGTGATACCATATATACGTATATATGTGTGTACATATATAATCCCTTCTATATTCAATCCTGCGGTTATTATGCTCTGCTTGTGTCCAATCATTATGAAGAACCACCTGAGGTGAGCATGATGGTGTGCTGTTAATACTTTAGAATGATAATATGTTGATGGAGAAGCTCATCTGCTTGACACAATGAGAAGAGGACCCCTTTTGATTTGAACACTCATTTATTCTGTTTGGTCATTTGTAAATACATTGGTAGCTTTCTGTCAGCCTAATACAAGTGTATTTTTTCTCTATGTGATTAGCATATATCCTTTATAATAATTCTATGATTGAAAAGAAAAGATAAGAAGATAAGAAGCAATTTCTTGTCTGGAAATACCCTATAATCAGCTTATATGTAAGAGATTGGAATTCACAGGTTTTAAGAAATTTCTGGTTTCCTGCATAGCCATCATGTCATAGCTTCTTGGACATCTATCATTAGGATTTGAAAGTATTAACTGACTTTTAGTTTACCATTTGGTAGTATTTTTAAGTGCATATTGTGTAACTTAATATTCTTAAAGGAAGAACTTCTTGTTATCACTTTCTGTGGCCAACATGAGTGCGATATTATGTATTTTGCCGTTACAGATTTTTATGGCCGTAGCAAAAAATTTCATTTGAAATTGCTGATAATTTCTGTTTTCTTTATCACAGGAGAGAGGAAGAATATCAATTCAGAGCTATGGCATGCTTGTGCTGGACCACTGGTTTCTTTGCCTCCAGTTGGAAGTCTTGTGGTTTACTTTCCTCAAGGTCACAGTGAGCAAGTAGGTGGCTTTCCCAATAGTTCTTGAGGAGCATGATGTCCTTAGTTCTGATCTCTAATTTATATTTCTGGATTTGGCCACTAAAATTCTCAGGTTGCAGCATCGATGCAGAAGGAGGCTGATTTTGTACCAAGCTACCCTAACCTTCCTTCCAAGTTGATCTGTGTTCTTCATAATGTCACCTTGCATGTATGTGAACTTCTTGAGTTCTAAAGAGCTTTTATTATTTGTTTTATACATATTAGTATTTTTGTAGCCGAAAGAAGAACATAACATTTTTCATGGGTTTTTGGTTGGGTAATTTTATTCACTTAACTTTTTACTTCGAACCAGGCTGATCCCGAAACTGATGAAGTCTATGCCCAGATGACCCTCCAACCAGTTACAAAAGTAGGTCCACCGAGTACTCCGTGATTTGATGGATATTTGACTTAACCATTTTTTCGTCCACTTGTTATCATGTGTACTAATGTAAGAGATTGTCTGAAACATCTGTCCAACAGTATGACAAAGAAGCGTTATTGGCATCTGATATGGCCCTCAAGCAAAACAGGCAACCTACTGAGTTTTTCTGCAAAACTCTTACGGCTAGTGATACAAGTACTCATGGTGGATTTTCTGTACCTCGGAGAGCAGCTGAGAAGATCTTTCCACCTCTAGTGCGTATATTTTTTCAAAATTTTGTCATGCTTTTGATTATTTATTACCATTCAGCATCTATCCGTTCTATTGCTTATCATGAAGCTGTTTGATAGGATTTTTCAATGCAACCTCCTGCTCAGGAGCTGATGGCTAAGGATTTACATGACAATACATGGACATTTAGACATATTTATCGCGGTATTTCCCCTTGCAGAATATTCCTAATTTGCTCTTCCGCTGACATCGCCCTTTGGTGTTCAGTTTTTTGAATTTTTGTTCTATTAAGTTTAAATCCACAGTGTAAGGTTGGATCATAATTATGGATTTTGTATATCTATACAAGAACAACAACCAAGCCTTTCTCAAACTATGTTTTATAAATTTTCGAACCATTAACTATGTATGATCATCATTTAACCCGCACTTCACTCCATTGGTCATCCAGTTTTACCCTTATTGGCATTTTTTAGAATCTTCTCATTGTTTGCTGTGACAGAGTTTGCTTAGCATAAGATTGTATCTTCCTTAATAAGTAGTAGGATAGGTTATGTGGCTTCAACCAAAACAGATAAAGGAACTTGTATGTTTTTGTGTAAATTCGAAATCAATGAATTCACATATTAAACTGCGGCTCTTGATTGCAGGCCAACCAAAAAGGCACTTGCTTACCACAGGTTGGAGTGTCTTTGTTAGCACAAAGAGACTTTTTGCTGGTGATTCTGTTCTCTTTATAAGGTATGAAATTGGAAATGTGAAACCAAAACGTCTTCTAGGTTACTGTTTTTTTATGTCACTGAACTGAGTAATTTGATTGGAATGTAGGGATGAAAAATCACAGCTTCTGTTGGGTATAAGGCGTGCCAATAGGCAACAGCCAGCTCTTTCTTCATCAGTCATATCCAGTGATAGCATGCATATTGGGATCCTTGCTGCTGCAGCTCATGCAGCTGCTAACAATAGTCCATTTACTGTATTTTACAATCCAAGGTACTACAGCATGCTCTTTAATACTCGATTAGAATGTGTTTAAACCCATCCAATCACTTCAGTTGTCTGACTGCATTCAGTTGATTTTAATAGGGCAAGCCCTTCTGAATTTGTGATTCCGTTAGCCAAGTACAATAAAGCCATGTATACCCAAGTTTCTCTTGGCATGCGGTTCAGAATGATGTTTGAGACAGAAGAGTCAGGAGTACGCAGGTACATGGGTACAATCACTGGTATCAGTGACTTGGATCCCGCGCGGTGGAAAAGCTCACAGTGGCGTAATCTTCAGGTACTGCTCTGCTACACTTGAAGGTTTAGATGGATAAATTTGAAGGATGTAGTTGATGAATTTCTGTGTCTAAGTGGTGTATGGCATGGATTTCATTTGTATCCACAGCACCTATTAAAAAACACTTGTTCGTTAATACAGTAAAAATGTGCCTTTTGGAGCTCTTTTGCCCCTTACAGATGAATTTAGATGACTTAATCTATGCATAATTTTATGTATGTGGTGGTGTGGTATGGTGTGTATAGGATTTTATATTGATTCAAATACCTATTTAAAACAACTATTCTTCTATGAATTCAGAAAATCACATGACATACTACTATACAGCCTTTCAGAGTTCTTTTTTCTTACGCTTGACCCCCAGACTTAGTTTTGTAAACTGTAAATCATTTAGATGTTAACTGGGAAGTGAAATTATATTTGAGAATGCAAATCCTGAATCCATCTTCTGGGCACAGCTTACTTTTAAACATCCTGACGGGCAATAGGACTTCTAAATTATAATTACGGTATCCATATGGATGATAGTCCAATATTGGGGGCAGTAAAATGTTTTATTTCACACACAGGTGAAGTGAAAATACAATATCTCTTGAAATAGGGACATCCGGATCTAGCTGATTTAGCCAATAACTTGTTCATTATGATAGGTTGGATGGGATGAATCAACAGCTGGTGAACGTCCTAGCAGAGTTTCAATCTGGGAAGTTGAGCCTGTTGTAACTCCTTTCTATATATGCCCGCCTCCATTTTTCAGACCAAAGTTCCCCAAACAACCTGGGATGCCAGGTAATGTATAACCTTGGTGTATTATAATGTGTTCTCACATAATATACATTTAAACTCAAATTTTGGAGTGCACGTGCTATGGCCATTATTATCATCAATAATTATTGATTGGAGTACTTTTGCAGATGAGGAGTCAGATATGGAGAATGCTTTTAAGAGAGCCATGCCCTGGCTTGGAGATGACTTTGGCATGAAGGATGCCTCTAGCTCTATATTCCCGGGCTTGAGTTTAGTTCAGTGGATGAATATGCAGCAAAACAATCAGTTCCCAACTGCCCAATCTGGATTCATGCCACCATCTGCCTTGCATGGTAGTGATGACCCATCGAAGTTATTGAGTTTTCAGAGCCCCGTCATGTCTTCTCCAAATCTCCAGTTCAACAAACCAAATCAGCAAAACCAAGTCAGTCAATTGATGCAGCCACATATGGCATGGAATCAACAACAGCAGCAACAGCAACAGTCACAGCAATTGTTACATACACCTATTAATCAGCAACAGCAACAGCAGCAGCATCAACAGCAACAGCAACAGCGCCAGCAGCAGCAGCAGCAACAACAGCATCAACCATCACCATCACCACCCCCACCACAACAGCAGACCCAACAGCAGCAGCAGCAGCTACAACAACAGCAGACCCAGCAGCAGCAAGTTCAAAGACAGCAGATTCAGCACCAGCAAGTGCAACAACAGCAACAACTTTTCCAATCACCTCTTCAAAATAATGGTGCTGTATCTTCTAACCAGATTACTAGTCAAAACTTGCAGCAACCAGCAGTATACTCTCAGCTCCAGCATCAGCATCAGCAATTACTGAATGTTAGCAGTCAATCCCAACCAACTGTTCCTGCCATTAATAAGAGTTCATTTCAGTTGGCTCCTTTGCCACAAGACTCACATCCACAATTTCAACAACAAATGGAGCAGCAACCTGGCCTCTTACAGAGGCAGCAACAACAGACACAATTGCAACAATCTCCTCTACAGTTGTTGCAAAATAACCTCTCTCAGAGGGTACAGCAGCAGGTACAACAATTATCACAGCAGGGCCTTTCAGAGCAACAGATTCAGTTACAGTTATTACAGAGATTGCAGCAGCAGCAACAACTACAGCAACAGCAGCAGCAGCAACAGCAACAATTGATCTCCCCAACCAGCTCACTTTTGCAACCTCAGCTGCTCCAGCAACAACAGGTTCATCAGCAAAATCCGCAATTTCAACAGCTGCCTTTGTCTCAGCATCAACAACATATAAGCAGCAACAACTTGCCGCCTTCAATGCTTGTGCCATCACAACAATTTCCTGTGAATCAACCTCAGAGCCAGAACAAACCACTTACAACAGTAAGAGCCCATTCTGGTCTGACTGAAGGTGACGCTCCATCATGTTCAACCTCACCTTCAACTGCTAATTGCCAGGTTCCCCCATCAAACTTCGTTAACAGAAACCAACAAATATCATCCATGATGGTAGGGGATCCAATGGTTGAGCCTGCAAGTAATCTGATGCACGAGCTTCAAAGCAAGCCTGATATCCGGATTAAGCATGAAACACCAAGTACAAAAGGCCCAGAACAATTGAAATACAAAGGTACTATCATTGATCAATTGGAAGCATCCTCATCTGCAACGTCATATTGCTTGGATGCTGGCACCATCCAGCAGAACTATTCCCTCCCAACATTCTGTATGGACAGTGATGTTCAGTCAAATCCTCGGAGTAATCTTCCATTCGCATCTAATGTTGATGGATTGGCACCTGACACATTGCTGTCTAGAGGTTTCGATTCTCAAAAAGATCTTCAAAACTTGCTTTCAAATTATGGTGGCACTCCAAGAGATATTGAGACAGAGTTGTCCACCGCTGGGATAAGCTCTCAATCATTTGGGCTTCCAAGTATGCCTTTCAAGCCTGGGTGTTCAAATGATGTTGCCATCACTGAGACTGGGGTTTTGAATGGTGGAGTTTGGGCTAGCCAGACTCAACGTATGCGTACATACACAAAGGTTGGTAACACTTGGCCATTTTAACTTCCTGAAGCAAGTTAGCATTCGTGGCATTCATATAATCATATGTCTGTTTTGGATGGTATCATTCTTCATTCATGTGCTTGTAATGCTAATGCTGTTCTCAAACTGTTAGGTTCAAAAACGTGGCTCCGTGGGAAGGTCCATTGATGTCACACGCTACACAGGGTATGATGAGCTGAGGCGTGATCTGGCTCGCATGTTTGGGATCGAGGGGCAGCTAGAAGATCCTCAGAGGACAGACTGGAAACTTGTATATGTTGACCATGAAAATGACATTCTACTTGTTGGTGACGATCCGTGGGAGTAAGTCAAATATCTTGTGCACTTCAAAGTCACATTTTCGTCTGGGAGTTTATTCTAATTCTTAACCTATTTTTATTTGGTTTCAGGGAATTTGTAAGTTGTGTACAGAGCATAAAGATACTGTCCTCTGTTGAGGTGCAGCAGATGAGCTTAGATGGAGATTTAGGTCATGCGCCGGTCCCCAACCAAGCTTGCAGTGGAACTGACAGTGGGAATAATGCATGGCGAGGGCAGTATGATGATAACTCGGCTGCCTCGTTCAATAGATAAAAGAGAGTTCTAGTTTCCTAGCTAGCTACACTGAGAGTATGGATGGACTTTTTTTTATGTCCAGTTTTGCATTCTTGGATGGTTCTGGTGTGGTGGACACTCAGTCACCTCTTCATTTGGAGCATTCCTTTACTGATCAGAAGCGCGAGCTGGTGGCTGAAAAATGCTGTAAACATGGAGGTGAGGTGAGGTGGATGATGATGATGATGATGATGCATGCATGGTTTAGTCTCAATTTGTTACCTCCAATAACACCATACACCAGGCTCTGCTGGCAGGCAGATATGAATATGTGGTATACTTGTGTTAACTTTATTTGACACACATTTTCTTCCAAATTTGTAAATGCAGTAGCAGAGAAATGCACAGCCATACATAGTTTAGTTGTAACTGCAACTGTTTGTGTTGGGCACATATATTTTGTACCCTCATTCCTCAAAATATTAATTAGCAGATTCAAGTATCTACAATATAATGACACTTATTTTGATATAGATGGAGTATTTGTATATTAACAAGTAAATGAGTAATGACATAAAACTATCATTTGATCTTGTTTACAAAGACGCATCCTAAATTTTTTTTTATGCCAATCACCAATTTTAGAACACAAAACTGCATATTCTTCTCATGTGTTAAAAGAGACTTATTCCATTAATATTAACTTACAAAAATTAAAGAATAAAATATATGATATTTAAGTGTCATAAAAAATTAATTTAGTAGTCAAAAATTCAAGCAAACAGTTGGATATCAGTGAACTCAGCTTTATCATATTGGATTGAAATTAGACAACCAACCACAAAGCTGCCAATTATAACAACTGATTAGATCATAAGCTCAAAACAAATTTGCCAGAAAATTTGGTGTACACATGATCTGAAATGTGTCCAACCTTACCCTAAGAGAGAACAGCCATCACATCAGATGCCCTTAGAACAATGTAGTTAGATCCATCAGGGCCTTTGAAGTCATTCCCTGCATATTTAGCATACAAAACAGTGTTTCCTGCGGCTACTGTCAATGGTTTCCGGTTGCCTTGCTCATCCAGAAGACCGGGTCCAACTGCTATGACCTGCCTCACCCCCACATACAACATTTCATTAGAGGATCTAACGCAGAATATAATTCAGTCTGCACCAAATATCTAACTATCTTACCGTGCCAATAGAAGGCTTCTCCTTGCTAGCCTCGGTCAACAACAGGCCTCCGGCTGTCTTTTCCTCAGCCTCAGCAACCTGTGAACAATTGTTAGCCATAAAAATACTATAAAACTCCTTCCAAATGATAATCATATGGTAATCCAACATTTGTGCCAAGATGACTCAATCTTATTTTTACTGTATAGATGATAAACAAATATAATTTTAAAAGGGTTTGAATGGATAAAGTACCTTGATCAGAATTCTATCGTTTAAGGGTTTAAGATCCTTGATATCATCAGTCTCAAGGATACCAACAATGTCATCCTCCTTTAATATGAGATGACTTTGTCCATTGAACTCCACCTCAGTTCCTGCATACTTGGAATATACCACTTGGGCACCAGCCTACAACGACAATACCACACATTTGTGAGAAGTAACAACATGGGAAACATAGCTCATAACAAAATGATGATGCTCAGTAGGTACCTCAAGACTGACAGCTACTGTGGTATTCCCAACTGTCCTACCCTCTCCTACAGCAACAACTTCACCTCCTTGTGGCTTTGTCTGCGCCGAAGATGGGAGCAGGATGCCACCTGAAGTCTTTTCCTCTGCAGTTTTAATCTTCACCAGCACTCTGTCAGCCAATGGCTTGATTGTAGTATACTGAGAATCACAAGACAAATACATCAGCCAATGATACAAATCAATAATGTTTCAAGTCCATTAGTTTAATTTCAGTAGCAAAGTCTTCATTGTATCGATAAAGTTTGAATCTAATGAACATACTACTGAAATAATAGCAAATCACAACCATACATACAGAACACAAAGTTTCATTACACTCCCATCCCCAACATAAGGAATTCCAAAAGAATTTCCAAATGCAACAAATTACCAATGCATCGGTGTACTGTACTTAGCTAACTATCAAGTTGTTCAAAAACATATTACCAATGCATTCATAACTAAATGTAAACCATATATTAACGACATCGAATAATAGCTAATGTAAAATATAATCAAAAACTAGCAAATCATACAATTATCATATCTGAATTGAAGATAAAGGTGGTTGAACTGTATTACCTTTGGGGCCACAGTGGCCGCAGCTCTGACAACGAGTCCCCGGAATGACCTCTGAGAGAGACCGCCGAAATTCAAAGTTCGCGCTGATGAAAACTGGACCCTCGAGGATCTAAGCCCTTCAATTGAGGACAAGCTCCTGGTGGAAATTGAGGGAGCAGTGAGCTGTGCGGTCGCCATTTCCTGAACCATAAAACCAGATTAAATTCTCAACCTCTGTTTGGCCACTGAGAAAATGCAGCCTACATGCTAAACTCCAGAAACTTAACACTACTGAATATCCGAACTAGTGTGGAACTGGACAAGAGTATTTTGTTATAATTTTCCTATCCAATTTCTCGGGAGCCAAACATTTAAGCTTTGTTATCATCGAAAAATGAACGAAAACTAACAGCAGAATTAGAAACCAGAGACGAAATAAGGAAAAAAAAACCAAGCTAAATGGAGCAACTGAAGAAGAAGATAAGCGTACCAGAGAGAGAGAGACTGTAAAGATGATAGCTTTCGGAGGAAGTTGGGAAATGAGATTCGGATTGGATAATAAAACCCTAGAAAGATAGAATGGGGGTTTTAACAGATGACAAAGAGACTTCTAGAATTCAGTCGAGACTCTCCGTCTGTGTTTCCCACGCGCTCACGGCTGTGCCTGGACACTCCTATCCGACCCGCGGGTTGGTTTCGGGTCGGGTCTACTGCGGATTCAGACTTAGAATGAGTGCCCGGGACTCACCCCGCCTGTGTGCGGATTTTCTGTAGGTCACGTGTCAAGTTAACCCGGGAGTTTGACTTAATTTTGATTTTTCACAAATTTCTAAGATATATTATTATTATTGCAAAATACTTAGAAATGTTCGAATGATTTTTTGTTTGATTATTATTAGCTTAATTCACACACCCTACACACAACTCATACACACCTACATAAATCTGAAGTATACTTAATCCGACCTAACTCAGACTCCCAAATCAGTGAATTATATATTATCGACCTGAAACGGGAGCATCCACAGGTTCGAACATAAATGCCTAGTACTACCTACAAGGCTACAACTAACTCCATAAACTTAGTTTTAATTGCGCCCTTTGTTAACACTGTCAAATTTTAGTTAAATGACTAAATTATCCCTTCAATTGTTCCATGTATTTTCTCTCTCTTCTCTCATTTTCCTTTGGTCACTCCAACTTCATTCTCCTTCAAGCTTCATTGGCTATACCTAATTTCTCATTCTTTGCAATATTTCCCTTTTTTCACTCTAATTTCAATGACGAGTAGTTTGGTATTTAAATTTCAATTACAAAGTATATTTAGTTGGGCGTAAGTTTCACTTGATTCAAATAGATTCAATATTTTTTTTCATAACCCGAACATTTGAATATTACATTCAAATAAATAGTTCATTACTCATGGTTGATGTTGATAAAATGAGGTATACCTGATTTAATGTCAATTTTTCTTATAAAAATAATTATACACCAACAATATTGTAAAATAAATTAGTTAGCATCTATTTATTTTGTTATAAAAATCTCTATAAAAAAATTGTTATAAAAAGAGTATAATAAGAAATGTTACTTATCATTATTATTATTTTTTTTAAAATCAACCTTATTTTAAATGGTACAACTGGGAATATTAATGATCATTGTGAAGAACATGAATGGAAGTAAAACATGAATGCAAATGTGTCAAATACAATGCTTTTGGATTTGGTTGCTCTTGTTTTTTTTTAATCAGATTAATATGGTGGATCATAATTAAGAACAATCTTATTTTCTGCATAAACATTTTTTGAAGGGCTTGCTATCAAATTTTTCTTTGACAAAGACTTCACTTGGAAAAAGTCAATATTCAACAAGAAGTTACATATTATGGATGTTCAAGATTTTTTCCCAACAATACATATTCTCAATTAGTTGAGTCTTTATTTTCCAAAATATTTTATCTCATAAACCTTATCTTCATTTTGATTTCAACACTATAAATAGACTACTAGATGGACTATCTAGCATGTACTCACCATCTACATTCCATTATACAACATGCCTTCTTCTTCAAGAAACTCCTTGCTCTTTTGCTTCTGTTTCATCCTTTTCGTGTTTGCTACCAATGTGTTTGCTCTCGACGTATCCCACGATGGGAGAGCTATCACAATTGATGGCACTCGTAGAGTACTGATTTCGGGTTCAATTCACTACCCGCGAAGCACTCCTGAAGTAATGTCTTTGAATTAGATCAATATTGCTACAACATTTTGTTATTATTAAACTAAGTGCACATGATCTGATTATTTGGTCATTATTATTGTTACAGATGTGGCCGGATCTTATAAACAAATCAAAGGAAGGTGGATTAAACGCTATTGAAACCTACGTATTCTGGAATGCACATGAACCACTGCGTCGCCATTATGATTTCAGTGGAAATCTTGATCTCATCAAGTTTCTCAAAACAATTCAAGATGCAGGACTATACGCTGTTCTTCGAATTGGACCATATGTTTGCGCCGAATGGAATTACGGGTACATATATTCTTTAACATTTTGTTAATTTTAATCCTATAGCAACCTTATAAAATATTAAAATGTTACAATCTTGTATATATATCAGAGGATTTCCTGTATGGTTGCACAACATGCCAGGTATCGAGCTCCGAACTGCAAATGATGTGTTCATGGTATGCAATTTTAATCCTTTGTATTGCAATAGATGAATATTCAACTAGCTAAGCTTATAAAAACTAATCTTCAAATTAATTTTGTAGAACGAGATGCAAAATTTTACGACATTGATAGTCGATAAGGTCAAGCAAAATAATCTTTTTGCTTCTCAAGGAGGCCCTGTTATTCTTGCTCAGGTATATATATTCTTTGATTTCTATAACTCATTTAACTACTTTCATTTACTAATGCTAAAACAATTGCTTAATTATGGAATTGACAGATTGAAAATGAGTATGGAAATTTCATTAAAGCATATGGAGCAGCTGGTAAAGCCTATATTAACTGGTGTGCAAGCATGGCCGATTCGCTCAACATTGGAGTTCCATGGATTATGTGCCAAGAAAATGACGCCCCCGAACCAATGGTTACTATATATAAATACATAAGCATATATACATAATCTTGTAATGCATTGTTCTTATAATTTTTGTTTTTGTCAGATAAACACTTGCAATGGTTGGTACTGTGACAACTTTACTCCAAATAATCCCAACAGCCCCAAAATGTGGACTGAGAATTGGACTGGCTGGTGAGTAATCAAACATATTGCTTTTTTAACTGTGAAACACAGTTTAAGTAACTTATGTTTGATTGATTCTCTTAGGTTTAAGAGTTGGGGTGATAAGGATCCACACAGAACTGCTGAGGATCTTGCCTTTTCTGTTGCGGGGTTTTATCAGACTGGAGGCACTTTTCAGAATTACTATATGGTTTGTTATTATAGTTACTTCAATTTTCATGATATATATACACACACATGTTATATAATCTCAAATTTGTGTTTTTTTTTTTCAGTATCATGGTGGAACCAATTTTGGTAGAACAGCAGGAGGTCCATATATCACTACTTCATATGACTATGATGCTCCTTTGGATGAATATGGTATCAACTTTTCATATAAGTTTCAAATTTCATGATTCGATATCGAACTATTAGATTTAACTTTTTGTGTTTTTATTTCATGTTATAGGCAATTTGAATCAACCAAAGTGGGGACATTTGAAGCAACTTCATATGGTTTTGATTTCAATGGAGGAAACTCTCACTCATGGCAATGTTTCAACAATTGATTTTGGAGATTCTGTTATGGTGAGAATACATATTACAAATAGTTTATATGTAAGACATTGATTTCTTGAGTTCTAATTCTTGTTTATGAATGTTTTAGGCTACTATATACGCGACCAACGACACATCAAGTTGCTTTTTGTCAAATGCGAACACCACAAAAGATGTTACAATCACATTCCAAGGAAATGCATATAGCGTTCCAGCGTGGTCTGTTAGCATTCTTCCTGATTGTAAGAATGAAGTGTACAATACCGCGAAGGTAATTAAATACGGGTCAAACTTTGATTGATCGTGAAATTTTCATAGCAGAACTAACTATTAATGTGAGTTAATTTATAGGTGAATACACAAACTTCTGTAATGGTGAAGAGAACAGAAATTGAAGCTGAAAATGAGCCTAAATCTCTTAGCTGGTCATGGAGGCCTGAAAAAATTGATGAAATGGTAATTCATGGAAAAGGACACATTGCTGCAAAACAACTTTTGGATCAAAAGGTAGTTGCTAGTGATATGAGTGACTATCTTTGGTACATGACCAGGTAATTAACTATATTTTTCAGATTTCAGAAGCAAAAAAGATTTATTTTACTAATTCAGTTCTTTATTGTGATTGATTAGTGTAAATATTAAGGAAGATGATCCGGTTTGGAGCGACGATATGATTCTTCGAGTGAATGCAACTGGTCAAGTAATCCATGCATTTGTTAATGGCCATCACATTGGTAATCAATAGTTCAATACTCTATATGATATTCATGTTTTTGTGTATCTGCTATTCTACATTCTAAATCATTTTTGTGAATGTAATTTCAGGTTCACAATTTTCTGCTTACGGCGTTTTCCACTCTGTGTTCGAGCAAAAGATCAAGTTGAACAAGGGGAAGATGAATTTGATCACAATTTTAAGCGCGACAGTGGGATTTCAGGTAAGAACATGCATGATTTTGAGTTTTGACACATCAGTTACATATTGTTTTTGTAACTAGTTCTAATATATATTGTATCTTGAAACAGAACTATGGAGATAGGTTTGATCTGGTTGCGAATGGAATAATCGGACCAGTTGAGTTGATCGGACAAAAGAGTGAAGACGAGATAATTGTTAAAGATTTATCCAACCACAAATGGAGTTACAAAGTTGGAATGCATGGTTTTGACAATAAACTTTATGAATTGAACTCTCAATTTGCATCCAAATGGCTAACTGAAGATCTTCCTGTGAACAGAATGATGACTTGGTATAAGGTATATATGTTGTAATTAATATTGTAATGATCTTGTATCTCTTTTTAGTAAGTAATTACTAATTAACTAAACATTTTCTTGAAAATTTGTAGACTACCTTCAAAGCTCCTTCAGGAACAGATTCAGTTGTAGTAGATTTGCAAGGGTTGGGTAAAGGCGAGGCGTGGGTCAATGGTCACAGCATTGGTCGATATTGGCCTAGTTATAACGCAAGCGAGGATGGTTGCAGCTATGATGTATGCGATTATCGTGGCTCGTACTCAAATTCCAAATGTCTTAGCAATTGCGGTCAACCAACACAAAGATGGTAATTCTGTAGTTGATAATGTTAATGACTATAGTCTATAGTTAGGTGCACAAATACTAATATTCACTGATGATAATATGATATGTAGGTACCATGTTCCGCGGTCTTTCTTGAAAGACGATTTGAACACATTGGTGTTGTTCGAGGAGTTTGGAGGCAACCCGTCACTTGTAAACTTCCAAACAATCAATATTGGCACGGTTTGTGCGCATGCTTACGAGAAAAATACCTTGGAACTATCGTGCCATGGTCGTTATATCTCTGAAATTAAGTTTGCTAGTTTTGGGAACCCACAAGGAACATGTGGTTCATTTGAGATAGGCAGTTGTGAGGGACAGAATGATGCATTGACAAAACTAAAGAGTGTAAGTTAAATTTTATTAGTATTTATTTCTTTCTTTGATTTTACTATTTAAATTACTCACATTTTGTTTGTTGAATGCTCTACATGTACAGTTGTGCATTGGCAAAGAGAGTTGCTCAATTGATGTTTCAGAAGATACTTTTGGATCAACCAATTGTGGCAGCAACATTGTGAACAGATTGGCTGTGGAGGTTGTTTGCTAGGCATATGAATTATATATATTTTTGTATTAGTTTGGGCTAGATTTGGTTTCAATTATTTACTTGCACAGCTTTTGTAGTCTCTGTCAAATAACATTAGCAATAAAATTTCCATTTTTCATTAGATCCTAAATGTTTAATCTTTTAGTTTAAAATCTTGTATTGTGCGACTAGACTTCTTTTAACTACAATGGGTTTTCTCGAGGCCCTACACAGCTACTAGGGCCACCACTCCTCTAACTAATACGTTAGAGAACTGCAAACGGAGCGAAAAGATTGATATCTGATCAAAATATTGCAAAACAAATATTGTTAACATTGCTTGGGACGAAAATTATATTTACTAATATAAATGAAAATAAAACTAAAAATTATATTCCATCATAGCCAAAAGATTGAGCCAGAGAGAAACATTATACTCAATACCCTAAAATATCTCTCCTAACTTTATACCAAAAAGAGAGCCTAGCTAGCTTGCTAAGCTAAATTATCAACTTGCTTATCAAAACAAGCTAAATTATCAACTTAAGTCTCTACATAACAATTGTCTCTAGCAAACAACCTCTACAGCTAATCTCTTGGCAATGTGTTTACATTTGGTTGATCCAAATGTATCTTCCGAAACATCGATCAAACACCTCTCCTTCCCCACGCACATCTGCAACACATGTATACGTTTAATTAGCACATTCGATAAAGATTAGGCTCTATATAAAAAATTGGTAGTAAAATTAACATTACATGTCGGACAATGGACATTGCATCCTTTTTCCCTTCGCATTTGCCTTTCTTAAACGAACCACACGAGCCTCGTGGATTGCCAAAGCTGGCAAACTTAACTGCAGAGATTGGACGACCTTCACACGACAATTCCAACATGTTTTTCTCGTGAGCATTCCCGCACGCCACTCCAACATTAATGGTTTGGAAATCGATAAAGAACGGATTGCCTCCCATCTCTTCGAATAAGACTAGTGTATTTCCATCCTCTTTAAGGAAAGACCTCGGAATATGATACCTATATATAAGTATCATAGAAATTTTTGATAAGTTAGGCTCAAATATTTGTACAAATAATTAGTAACACCTAAAGTCTTACAATTTTAAATCCTTAATTACCATCTTTGTGTTGGTTGACCACAGTTGGTAAGGCAATGGGTAGAGTTGTATCTACCACGATAATCACATACTTCACAGCCATCCTTATAAGCAATATAAGTAGGCCAATATCGACCAATGCTGTGACCATTGACCCAAGCCTGACCCTTACCCAAACCTTGCATATCTACCACAACCGGATCCGTTCCCGGCGGAGCTTTGAAGGTTGTCTACAAAAAAATTGAACCGAATAAATTACAAGGTACATTCGTTCGTAATGACGAATCTAAGGACGGTCTGTAGTAGGCAGTTGTCTATGCCATTTTTCAAAACTTCGTTTGGAACAACTTAGTCCAATTGTAATCCTGAGTCTGCTACTATGCGCGCGTGTCGTGAATGAATGAATTAGTAATATCATATATACCTTATACCAAGTCATCATCTTGTTTACAGGAAGATGATCGGTTCGCCATTTGGACGCATGGTGAGATTTCAAATTGTAATATTTTTTGTCCAAGCCGTGCAATCCGATTTTGTATGTCCATTTGTGTTTTGATAAATCTTTCGTAATTTTCTCGTCTTCGCCTTTTTGTGCGATCAGCTCAACAGGTCCAAGTATTCCATTTGCAGTCTGATCAAACTTAGCTCCGTAGTGCTGCAGGCATGTTCATCAACTAATTAATTGAAATTCAACATATTTAGAAATAACAGCAACAAATTAAGCATGATATTTGTCGAACCATATTCGCATACTTACCTGAAATCCCACCGTAACACTTAACAATGTGATCAAATTCTTTTTCCCTTTTTTCAACTCGATATTTCGTTTCAAGGCTGTTTCAGTCACATTATAAGAACCCCACAGCGCACCTATATGTACAAATCAATACAATTAGCATACTTAACAATGAAAACAACTTAATACACAAATCTTCAACGTTATTAGTAGAATTTGACGTGTGGATTACCGATATGATGACCATTAACGTATGCATGGACTACTTCTTGACCTGTAGCATTCACTCGCAGTGTCATGTTATGACTCCAAATGGGATCATCTTCTTTCAAATTCAAGCTATTCAATCACAATATTAAAATTAGTTAACAGCGCAAACAAAACGCAACAAAAGAAGCATATATTTGTAACTACGAAACAAAATATGTGAATATATATGTAATTACCTGGTCATGTACCATAGGTAGTCACTCTTATCATCAGCAGCGGTTTTTTGATCGATAAGTCGGTTCGCAGCAACGTCTCCTTTCCCGAGCCGTACCATATCATTAACATTCTCAGGCCTCCATGACCAGCTAAGAGTTTTTGCCCCATTTTTAGTTTCATTTGTTCTCTTTACCATTATCGATGTTTGAGTATTCACCTGTAAATTCACGTTAAAAGTAAATAATTTGATTAGACATATATGCATATATAGTTGTACATTCGTTACTCAACACAAATTGAATGATTAAATCAAAATTCGACTTTCTATTACTAAATTATATGTAACTTATCAATCGGTTACCTTGGCAGAATTGTATCCTTCTTTCATACAATCGGGAAGGATGCTAACGGACCAAGCTGGAACGTTATGTACATTTCCCCAGAACGTGACTCTAGCATCTTTTGTGGTGTTCACATTCGCTAAAAAGCAACTTGAATTTTCATTGAGTGTATAAATAGTAGCCTAAATCATTCAAAATAATCATAAATTAATTGTTCATAGCCTTGTCCCAAACTAATTGTATACTATAATTAATTTGTATAATATATGCTCACCGTGACAGAATTTCCTAAATAAAGCGTAGTAACATTTCCGTATGTAAGAGTTTTCTCCATGAACTTCAAAATAATATGCAATTGCTTCATATGTCCCCACTTCGGTTGATTAAAATGACCTATATACGAAAATAAACGATAAAAGTCATCGAGAATTAATAATCTAATACTTCGATTCATGAATTCATATCGGTATATGAAACTTGATACCATATTCATCCAATGGAGCATCATAGTCGTACGAAGTAGTGATATATGGGCCACCGGCTATTCTACCAAAATTGGTTCCACCGTGATACTGAAATTAAACCACAAATTAAAATTCAACTTGTTTAAAACGCATAATAGTACGTACAAATATATATTATACCAACCATATAATAGTTTACAAAAGTGCCTCCATACTGATAGAATTTCGCAATTGCATAAGCAACATCCTCAGCAGGCCTATGTGGATCTCTATCGCCCCAAGTCTTATACCTAAGATTATTTGAAAATGCACGCTCCAACGATTTAATTTGTGTTTCGACGAACATATATATGTATATGAAAATAATATTAAAAAAACTATAGGTTATAAACTCACCAGCCGATCCAACTTTCAGTCCACATCTTGGGGCTTGTCGGATTATTTGGGGTGAATTCGTCACAGTAATAACCATTATGTGTGTCTATCTAATGAAACAAAATAAAAATATTGTTATTTAACAATACTAATTAAAAATGAGTATACATGGCAATTTATATCAGAATATATGTATATATAGTACCATAGGTTGTGGAGCATGGACATCTTGGCACATAATCCATGGAACTCCAATATTTTGTGAGTCGGCCATTTTTGCACACCAATTACGATATGCTTTACCAGCTTCTCCGTAAGATTTTATTACATCTCCATATTCATTTTCGATCTATCAAATCCATGGATTGAGAGTACGTATTTGAATCGTAAAAATCAAGTAAATTCCCAATAAGAACAACTAAAATATATACCTGAGCAAGAATAATAGGCCCTCCTTGAGAAGCAAAAAGTTTGTGTTTCTTCACCATATTCACTATCAATGTAGTAAAATTTTGCATTTCGTTCTACAAAATTGAAAGTTTATTAGTTGTTAGCTAAGTAGTTGAATATATATTACAAACGTAAAACCCGACATATTAATTAAAGAGTAAAAGTTACTTACCATGAACACATCATTTTCAGTTCGCAACTCGATTCCAGGCATATTATGTAACCATACAGGAAAGCCTCTGATATAATTGACAATAAATATTAGATCAAACAAATTATTGGACGTTATTCAAAATTAGTTGTATAATTTAATATACCCGTAATTCCATTCTGCACAAACATACGGTCCAATTCGAAGAAAAGCATAAAGCCCCTCACTTTCAATTGTTTTGATAAACTTTATGAAATCAAGGTTTCCACTAAAATCATAATGACGGCGTCGTGGCTCATGCGCCCCCCAAAATACATAGGTATCAATGACGTCCAATCCACCTTCTTTTGATTTTCTCATAAGATCCGGCCACATCTGTTAAACCCACACATCGTCATTTCAATAAACACATACATAACACATTCAACTATTCATAAGCAAATGTTATTGCAACAATATGGATTGAAACCAACTACATTACTTGGGGAGTGCTTCGAGGGTAGTGAATTGCACCCGAAAATAAAATTCTACGAGTTCCATCGATTGTGATTGCTCGTCCATCATGAGAGACGTTAACTGAAAAAACACGAGCAAATGAAATGAAAATGAAACAAATGCAGAAAATCGCAGCACTCGAATTTGTTGAAGAAGAAGCCATTTTGTTGGAGGCACAGTGCTTGATATGAATTTAACGTCCTATTTATAGAGTTGGAGGTAATTAGAGTAAGAATTTTAATTTTAAATATGACTAAGTCCATCTAATGATTGCTAAAATAGTAGATTAATTAAAAATGTAATGTCTTAATTATGTTTGTTCCGAAAAACTTCCAAGAACTAAGATGGTTGAATATTAGTTACATATATTTTAGGTTTATGTATGATTAACTGTTTTAGTGCCTGAAATTTTTACACGTGCAATAAACTTCCATTTTCCACTCCATTAAAAATACTTAATCACAATTCACAGACTAAACCATAAAAATTAAAAACCATCTAATCATTATTTTTAAAATTTGACAGTTAATAATACAAGGTTGATACACCTCCAAGCTAATAGTTGGAGACATTTGATTTGTTATTTATTACAAAACATATTATATATTATATGTGCAGGAGCTATTAAATTACTAACAATTATTACAAGATTTGGATTAAACTACTTTGCATCACAATCATCCCAGATATCATCAGATTTTATTTCTTAAATTAATGTGTTGTTGGGACTGAGCAAGCAACTGGAATTTGGACTCAACTGGAGTATTATAAACAATAGATGCAGCATTAGAGTAAATCAAATAACAATCCACTTCAAAGTGTGTTTAAGCAATCAATATTATATATATTAGATGCGCTAATAATAATAAATTAATAATAATTGCAGTCTTATTCAGTAGTTCAATAATTAAAGAATCAATATATTCATTTTCATTACATAACCGAGAATAACAAATAAGTATTGGACGGAACAATCCATGTTGAACGTAAAATTTGTGTGTAATTACATAAATATATCACATGTCATTAATACCCTAGTTATTTTGTCAAGACAATTTTTTTATCAATGTCAAGACTCAAAACATTCAATTAGTTTGTACCTTCCATTTATATTGTTGTTGGAAACATTGTTAGTGTAAAATATAAATTTATCATTTTAAACCTTTATATGATTACAAATTTTCAAATTATTTTGTCACTTTATAATTTCTAATTATTTTGTAATAAAAATCAGAAATAACGATTTCTATATTTACTGTTTAATTTTTTTTCTTTAATCTCCATTCGTGTTATGTAATTGTGATTCAAGATTGCGAGTCTTTGTTCGGATTTTAAAAGAATGTAGGTTAAATACAAAAAATTAAATGATTTAAGTATGCAATCAAATTGTGAAGAATGATATATATGGAGATTTGGGGACAATAAAATATTAAATTAATAAATTAAATACATTTTTGACAATATTTTAATATCACAATAGTATAGTTGATGAAAAAAATGTATGATGTTAACTTAGTAGTAGTTTGGTCATAAAACTTCTAATCACATATATAATTTAGCTAACTTTTATTATGAACGTTATTTTGGACTTTTCAAAAAATTTATTAGTAATTAAAATGACTCATGTCTCAAAATAAAGTTAATAAACTAATTTGTTAAAATTTAAAGTCCATACACTTTTGTACAACATAACTGCTTTCATTTCACAAAATTAACCATGGTGTAAACAGTAAGTCCAAATGTATTACTTTCTAAAATAATCATAGTTTGTTAGTTTCAACTTGAAACAGTAAGCTCACCAAAAGAAAAAACAATCTCTCCTTAATATATTTGTACTTGTTATCCCAAGTAACAAACAAAAAATAAACTAAAGAATTATAAGAACAATAATAAATGTCCTAAACAATTTACAAAATTTCATGCTAAGACACTACTGCGACAAATGTCACATTAGCAAATTTACTTATAAAAATAAATATAGACCATTTAAAACGTCATAATACATTAATACTTTTCTCATGAATTTGTGAACGATTTATTAGTTTTATTTATACTTGTCACATTGTATTCACTGTTATAATCGCTATAATATTTGATATGTCAAATTCATACTTTAACACATATATTTATATTTACTCTAGAAAAAACACATATATTTATAAACAAACAATCTCACGATTAATGTTTTTCTTGTTAATTTTATTGTGGTAGCTTCTCCAACTCCAACTAGTTCACAGTATGTTTTAAAAAAAAAAAAAAAAAAAAAAAAACTACACTGCTCTTCATCAACTTAGGAAACGATAAAATATATACATTTTACACATAGTGCCAAGACAACGTCTGTAGCCTGCTCTAAAATGATGCACATCTACTTCCATTTTCTATTTGTAATTGCTTTTTCTCACTTAATCAACTTTGATGTTATGCTTATGATGGTCATGCATTTGTTCAGATTGAAAACATGTGCCGCAGCACCAAATCCTGTGCAGTTCCAGTGGTACCTGAGTCTGCAGGTTTTTATTTTCTGTTCTTGGAACTATTAGTGTTCTCAGAAGTATATATTATTTACTCTGTGATATATGTTTATTGTTTATTCTTCTTATTTTCATTTTTCAACTTTCTTCTGCTTGTGTGAAAATTCTAACCAAATGTCCATATCTCACAAAACTAGATGCCAGCATAATGTCTATGCAAAGAGAGAAGTTATCAGATATTCACAAATCATGATCTACCACATCACCATGATTTTTCTTCTATTGATCATTTTCTTAATTCATTTTTTGTTTTATGGAAATTGTAGATCTTCAGGGTTGGTACTTTGTAGAATTCATATGCATGATCCATGTACATTATCAGTTCAAATTCATGGATCATAGGGAATGTAGAGAAGTAAACTGCAGACAATGTGGTTGTTGGCTTCTTTTGCATCCAAGGATCTTCTGAATAAAAAAATAAAAAAGAGAAATACCAACTTCTTATAGTAATGTTATTGTTAATTCAAATATAACTAATTACCTAAAAGAAAAGGCTCATTTAGGAGAGAGGACACTCATTAAGGGGCAATTCTTTTCCAGTTTTTGGAACAGAGAGGGTTATAAATACTACTTCACTTATACAGTTGCTTATATTTTTGAGTGAACAAGCGAGTTTTGTCTTCATTTGGGCTAGGCGACAAGTTTCTTCCATCTACCAAAAATAAAGATTGATAAAATTCATTTGTATTCCTTCTTTTCTGAGCCAGATTGAGGATGCAATGAGCAGATCATTTTGTTCATTACATCTCTACATAATTCATGATACCAAATTTCAGTTATTTTTTGTTGATGTTTGCTCATTAAAAATTGGAAACTATATTCTCGCTGTCTTGGGAATGTATGCAAAGATGAGACTAACAAATCGATGATGTCATGCTTGCATTTCCCATGGTTTTTCTTTTTATGTATTTAGCTCTTTCAGTTATGCCTGTATCAGATAGTCCGTATGGTTTCCGTCATGTTGTGAAATTGAAGTGACATGCTTTCATTTCCCATGGTTTTTCTTATTATGTACTTAGCTCTTTCAGTTATGCCTGTATCAGATGGTCCACATGATTTCGTTATGTTGTGAAATTGAAGTGATAACGGTTGCTTTACATGTTTGTCTGCCATTGACAATTTTCTTTGCTGGCCACTAATTCTGCAGGAACAGATTCAAACCCATTTTCTCTTGATGCATTGGCCATTTTTATATTTCGTGTGCTTCAACGAGCTAATCATCCGGTACTTGCTCATCTTTGCTTCTTTAGACTGCAAATTTTGCCATGCAGCTTGATTATCATATTACTAATACATCCTCCAATGCTTTTATTTTTTGAAGGGAAATCTTGACAAGGCATCTCCTAATGCTGGATATGTGCTGTTAATGTTTTATCACCTTTACGAGGGCAAGGCAGGACTTTTCTATAGTATTTATGTATTATGAGTGAATCTTAGTATAAACTTCAAAGCATTGTCTAACATAACTTGCACACTTTTCTCAGAGTCGTGAAGAGTTTGATGCTGAATTAGTTGAACGATTTGGCGCTCTTGTCAAGATTCCTTTGCTGAAATCTGATAGGTACTGATGTTAGTAGTGTATAATATACTCCTCTGTATGGAACTGTAATTTTTTATTCATTATTTATTGTATCTATTGCACATGCAGGGATCCTCTACCCGATCCTGTGAGGTCAGTTTTGGAGGAAGGAATAAAATTGTACAAGCTTCATAGTAACAAACATGGAAGGTCAGTAACATTTCTTACACCTTAGATATATTTGTGTACCATACGGAGGTTGAAACGATATTCAGGACCGGTTTCTTGGATTATGGAAGCTTTTATTGTATAGTTTTCTTTCTGTTAACCAAGAAAGGAAGTGTGAGTTTGAAACATGACGAAGTATGTAATTGATAGTCTTTGACTTGATTATTTGAGCTTAAGAGAGTAATTAGCTAGTTGTTACCAATGAGTGGTAAGTGGACTATATCATGGATCTGGTATATTGTTCTGTGAAATTATTTGTACCAAGAGTTTAATTCCCATTATCTAAAATAGAATTGGTAGACTGTAGTGCAAGAACTATGATGGTAAGTTTTATTTCCTTTTTGTTCTGTGCTTAGATCGGAGCCCGCTAAAGGATCATATGCGAAGGAGTGGGTTAAATGGGAGAAGCAGTTGCGGGAGGTTTTATTTAGCAATGCTGAGTATCTTAATTCTGTTCAGGTTCAGTGTTTTCTTTCTTTCCTTTTGTTTTTCCCTGTAAAACACTTCCAAGACCCTAACGTAGCTCTATATATTATTAATTTATTATCAGTCTGACTGAGTTCGACTCTCAGTGCCATTTAGTTATTTTAGATATTTGGTGCCACTCTATTGAATTGGTTTAACGAATCGTCTCTCTGTACCTTTCTCAGGTTCCCTTTGATGTTGCTGTTAAGCATGTGCTGGAAGAACTGAGAAAAGTTGCAAAGGGTGACTACATAATGCCAAGTGGTGAAAAGAGGAAGCTGGGAACCATTGTCTATGCCGCTGTCAGTTTACCCATCACAGAAATTGGAAGTTTCCTTAATGATGTAAGTGAATATCAGCCATCTTGTATATCCTTTTTAAGTTTATCAACTTTAAATATA